>JAZKJV010002813.1:0-158346 GCA_037367405.1 Ottelia alismoides
TCGGCCCAACTCGCCCATTCTCGAAAATCTCCACACGTCGTGCACTGCCGCGATCCTGGAGCTTCTTGCGATTTTCCTTGGCGGCTTCGGGCGATTCCGCCTTGGGGAAGATCACCCACCAACCATCGGGCACGCCGGTCGTCCGCATGCTCACCGTGGCCTTCTCGGTTTTTGGCTTGATCAGCCGGGCCAATTCTTCCGCCGGCGTCGACGGTATCGAACGGGCCGATATCGAAGCAGGTCACCTCCGGTGCCGCCGGGTCCTCATGCACCTCGGCCGTGGTCGTCCGCGCGTCCGGCATGGGCAGCGGGATTTCACCCGGCGCCGCCTCCGCGCTGCCTGAGGTGCTTGCCTCGGACGGCGGGTCGGATACCGTCGCTTTGCGATTCGCCGACGGCATCTCCCTTGGTCAGCACCAGCTTTTCGCGACCCCGGAACTGCCAGTTCCTCAAGGGCCGCGTCAACCCGGCTTTGTTCGCGGCCGATGCCGGTTGCCCACATCAGGAACACGATATTGATCAAAATAAGCAGATAGAACAGGTACTTCATTTATCGAAACGGGCGATGATCGATAGGCCGCGAAACAGTAGATCCGGAACCACCCGGTGCGGCAAAGCTAAAACGTCGGCGACCACGGATGCGTCGCCCCCCGGTCAGGACTAGATGAATCGGTTCTCCCGTTTGCGCCTGCCAATCGGCGCAAGCCAGCTCGATCATGCCGCGCGTCGCGCCGCGCAGGCCGGCGGCGACACAAGCCGAGGTGGAATCGCCGAACAAACGCGGCCCGGCACCCGATCGGGGCGCACCGCGTAAGTGCCCGCCGCCAGCGCATCAGCCATCAGCCCGAATCCCGGCAACAACTGGCCACCCAAATGCTGACCTTGTGCATCCAGCGCATCCAGTGTCACGGCGGTGCCACAGGATACCACGCAGGCGGGCAACGGAAATTCGTTGCGGACCGCCACCAAGTTGATCCAGCGGTCCACCCCCAGGGTTTCGGGAAGCCGGTAGCCGTTACGCACGCCATAGCCCGCCGCCTGGGTCGCCACCCGCCGCGCCGCCACGGACCAGCGCCGGAGCACCCAGTTCGACAACTGCTCGGCGGCTTGCGGACCCGCCACGCAGGCCACGTGAACGGACGCCGGGGCGTCCAACCCACCCCACAGGCGCGGCAACGCGCCTTCGATTTCGGCGGTCGCGAACGGCTCGCCCAGCCGCAATCCAGCCTCGGTTTCGCAAGCCCACTTCACCCGGCTGTTACCAATATCCGCCAGCAAGCGCATTGGCTAGCCCGGACGACCGTCCACGCGGCGCAACTGCACTTCGCCCGACGCGAATGCGCCCACGCTGCCATCAGGCCGACTGATGAGAATGCGGCCCTGGTCGTCGATATCAACGATGCGGCCGGTCCATTCCTCATGGCCATGCTGGAAAGGCCACCCGGCGACCGGCAAAGCCGTGATAGCGCCGCCAGGTTTCCAGATAAGCGCCCAGTCCGGTCGTGGGAAAGTCACGGCAAACCCGCAAGACGGCATCGATGAAACCCCCGGCCAGCGCATTGCGGCCCGGCGCGGAGTCGCCCAGCGCCTGATGCAGATCGGTGACCGGCTGGCCGACGGTCGCGCTGCTTTCTGGCGGGAGATAGCGGTTTAAACCGATCCCGACCACCAAGTTGTAACGACCATGCGTTTCACCATTGATTTCCAACAGAATCCCGCCCAGCTTGCGGTCCTGCCAGAGCAGGTCGTTGGGCCATTTCAAACCCACCACCAGCCCCGTCGTGCTTTCCAGCAACGCGGCCAACGCGGCCCCCACGGCCAGACTCAACCCACCCCAGGGCGGTCAAGTCCTCGAACTGCCATAGCACCGACAGGTAGATATTGGCGCCAAGTGGACTCAGCCATTGGCGGCCAAGTCGTCCGCGTCCGGCACTCTGCGCCTCGGCCAGGCAAACGTGACCCGACACCGAACCGGCCGCCGCGACGCGCAACAGATGGGCGTTGGTGGAGTCGGTAGAATCGAGAATGTCCAGACGTTGCAGCAGCGCCAATCCCTCGCGGCTCATGCCGGCACGAATGGCGGACTCATCAAGCAATTCGACCGGCGCGCTGAGACGATAACCCTTGCCGGGAATAGCCGCGACGGCGACACCGGCATCGCCAAGCGCGTGGATCAGGTTCCACACGCCGGTGCGACTCAGGCCCAACGCCACCGCCAATTCCGTGCTGGAATGGAACTGCTGGTCGGCCAAGGTCTTGAGCAAGGCACGCTGTGTCGGATCCAACCGATCCAGCGGCAGGGGCGCGACTGTCATTTCTTGCCGCGCTTGCGTTCCCGAAGCTGCTGCAACTCGCGTCGCACCACATGGCGAATCAGCAGTTCACGTTCGCGTTCCTGCAAGCCGACGAAATCGACCGCAACCTGATAGGGCCGCAACACCTTGCCGCCACCTCGGCGGCACTCGAACCACCTGCCCGTAAAGAAGCAAGCCCAGTGAATCGGGCAGTAGCAGCATTTTCAGCTCCAGCGTCGAACCTTCGGCGTGCGGGCTCTCGCTCTCGAAAGCTAGGCCGGAGGCACTGAGGCTGACGTTCTGCGGCGAACGTCCACGCAAATCCGGGTCCATGGCCAGGAAGGTGCTGGCCATCAGGTCGATCTTGCGCTCGATGACCTTGAGAAACTCCGCCACATCGCGATGGTCGCGCTCGATGCGGCGGAGCAGCGAACGGGACTCCTGGGTCAGCACATCGAGACTGGCCGACAAGGAAAAGAAGTTGGTTTGCTGATCCTTCGAGCGGCCCGGATCGGCCAACTCGGAACTGGTCAAGGCACGCGCGACCAGCACGATGTTCTCGGCGATCCGAAAATAGCGGCGTCGCTCCTGTTCGGCAGGCGCGGCCAAGGACGTTACCGAGCCGGGCTCCTCGGGGGGAATGTTGTTGTCAGCCATGGTCCGCCGTCTTGTCTTGTTTCGACCGGTCCAGCTCGCGCAACCTCGCCAGCTTCTCGGCAATCTTTATTTCCAAACCCCGCTCCACCGGAACGTAATACTGCCGGCCTTCCAATTCCGGCGGAAAATAGCGCTCGCCCGCCGCGTAGGCGCCCGGCTCGTCGTGAGCGTAGCGGTAGCGCGCGCCGTAATCCAGGCTGCGCATCAACGCCGTGGGCGCGGTTGCGCAAGTGGATGGGCACATCCAGACTGCCGGATTGAGCCGCATCCGCCCTAGCGGCATTGTAGGCCTTGTAGACGGCATTGCTCTTGGGCGACCACGGCAGAAATAAAACCGCCTGCGCCAAGGCCAACTCGCCTTCCGGACTACCCAGGCGCTCTTGAACGTCCCAGGCGCTCAGGGTCAGTTCCAAGGCGCGCGGATCGGCGTTGCCGATGTCTTCCGAGGCAATGCGCACCAGACGCCGCGCCAGGTAAATCGGATCGCAACCGCCGTCCAGCATGCGGCACAGCCAGTATAAGGCCGCGTCAGGCGAACTGCCGCGCACCGACTTATGCAAGGCGGAAATCTGGTCATAGAACACGTCACCCTGCTTGTCGAAGCGCCCGCGACGTCCCGCCCGCGGCGAGCACTTCTCGGGCCAGTCGGCGGAGATCGCCCGGCTGTCGAGGGGCAGCAGATCAAGCGTCGCCTCCCAGCAAATTCAACACGCGACGCGCATCGCCGTCGGCGGCACGGGCATACAGTTGGCAGACCTCGTCAGCCATGGCCAGCCCAGGCCCGTTCACCCACGTACGCGGATCGGCCAAGGCGCGGCGGATCACGTCGGTCAGGTCATTCTCGGTCAGCGAGCGGAGTTGATAGACGCGGGCCCGCGACAACAACGCGTTGTTCAGTTCGAAGGAGGGATTTTCGGTGGTCGCGCCGATGAAGTGCAGAGTGCCATCCTCGACGTGCGGCAGAAAGGCGTCCTGCTGCGCCTTGTTGAAGCGATGCACTTCGTCGACAAACAGCAGCGTGCGGCGATTGCTGGCCGCGCGCCGTTGCTTGGCTTCGGCCACCGCTTCGCGAATTTCCTTCACCCCAGCGAGCACGGCGGAAATCGACACCAGCTCGGCATCGGAATGACTCGCGATAAGCCGCGCCAGCGTGGTCTTGCCGGTCCCCGGCGGCCCCCAGAAAATCATGGAGTGCAGCCGCCCGGCGCGGATCGCATCGTAGAGCGGCTTACCGGGAGCAAGGATGTGCTTTTGACCCAAATATTCATCCAGCGTGGCGGGACGAATACGATCCGCCAGCGGCCGCAAGGGATCGCCGCCCGGCGGACTGGAAACTCTGCCTGAAACGCTCACATCCGCCTATTTGTCTTCGAAAACGTCCACGCCAGCCGGTGGGTGGAACTCAAACAGCTTGGCGTCGGGACGCCCGCCCAACTTAACTTTTTGAAAGTAAATCCGCGTCGTTTGGCCAAAGTTGTCGCCCAACTCCATGCCCGCCAGCACATCGCCTTCCAGGCCGATCATCACGTAGCGGAAACCGCTCTCCTCGGACTTGGGCAGGAGCTTGAGCCAGTGAATGCCATCGTCGAAGCCCTGCTTCTCGATATTGAAATTCGCTTCGATGGGCACTTCGCCGCTCAGCAGCAGCGCCGGGGTCGAGCCGATGGCTTCGTTGAGCTTCTTGGCGGTCACCTGCTCCAAATCAACGTCGTAGAACCAGACTTTGCCGCCGCTGGAGACAATCTCCTGACGGTACGGCTGGGTGTAATCCCAACGGAACTTGCCGGGCCGCCGCAAATAGAACTTGCCACTGGCGCGTTTGCCGGGATTGCCCTTCTCGTCCATTTGGACCTGGGAGAATTCAGCCTCCATGGTTCCGGCCTTGGCCAAAAACCGGCGCAGCCGCTGAACCGAGGACTCGTCCGCGGCGGCGGTGAAAGCGCTCAGCGCGAGCAAGGCAGCCAAAACCCATCGTTTAAACATCATCAACCTCTAAAGAAATGCCAGCGGCACCCGCGGACCGGCGGTCAACCGCGCCGAAACGAGCGTCATTATCCCGCGCTGTAGCTGAACTCACACTGACTCGGCACGTGAACCGATTCGCGCGCCGTGAATGGGGTCTGTTCCATCGGCTGCTGCCAATGTAGACCTCGCGTCATTATGAATGGACGCTGGTGCCTAGGCGAGCGCTGCCGGGCTTGACAGCCCACTCTGGCGGGACAGGACGTCTTTCCTTGTCTTTTTGGCAAAATTTGCCAAAATCGAAAAACGCCCCCATCGAGCATCAATAGGAAAAGCGATGAGCACCATGAATGTCTCACTGTCGGAGATTCTGAAAGCCTTCGTGGATGCGCAAGTCCAAGAGCGCGGCTACAGTACGGCGAGCGAATATATCCGCGATCTCATCCGCAACGATCAGATTAAGCAAGGCGAGCAGCGCCTAGTGGCCCTACTCCAGGATGGATTGGCCTCCGGCGCCCCCCAAATCGCCGATGAGGACTATTGGAACCAGAAAAAAGCCGCCTTTAAGGCCCGACATGCGGAGCCACGAAACCCGTTTGGGTACGGCCGCTTGCCGATCAAGAGGTCGATGCGCATGCTGACTTCATTGCTCGGGACAATCTCCCTGCCGCTCTGCGATTTCTCGATGCGGTGCAAGCCGGGTATTACCAAATCGGAGCACACCCTCAGATAGGCTCGGCTCGCTACGCGCACTTGATCGAAAACCTACGCTTCTGGTTCGTACCGAATTTCGAGAATTACCTCGTGTTTTATCTTGATCGTCCCGACTACGTCGAGGTCATCCGCGTTCTACACGGTTCCAGCGACATTCCCGCAATCCTGCAAATGCAGATTTTCCCGTCATTATGAATGGACAGGAGTGCCTACGCGCGCAAGGCGTCCTCGCCTTCGACTTCGAATGCCCAATCGCGCCGCTGAAGTTCGGCCTTGAGTGCCTCGATGACCGCCAGCCTGACCGCGACCGGTATCGGGTCGAACTCACGGTCATCGTCGCTGTAGTGAAAGTCGCTCGCATTGATCACGTAGTCCAGGCCGCCTACTGACTTGTCGAGCGCCTCGCCGTGGATGCTGTAGTGCTCATCCTCGTAGAGGATGTCGATTCGACTAGGGGTGATGGAGAATGTCATGCTGTGGTCACCTGTTGAACAAGACCGTTTCGACCGGATGAGATTGCGACCCTTTTGTGGACACCCGGCCAAATTCAGTAGCGATCCGCGCGCTTCGAAGTCACACGGTGACAGATTGCGAAGCGTCGAATACCGCCGTTTCGGATTACAGCGCGGCGGGTTAGCGATTCGCGTAACCCGCTTTTCGAGGTTACTCCAAATCCCTCCCCAGATAGACGGTGAGGCGGAACAATTCGACGGATAACGCCCGCACCTAAACCGCCCCCCGCCAACTCCGCCGCATAGCCAATGTAATCACGCGGCGCCAGTTTCGCGAGACGCGCCTTGGCCTCATCGGGAATCGGCAAGCCTTCGACAAACGCCGCAAGCGATGCCGCGTCAATGCGCCGCCCACGGGTCAATTCCTTTAGGCGTTCGTACGGCTGATCGACCCCATAGCGACGCATCACCGTTTGAATGGCTTCCGCGAGTACCTCGGGATTGTCAGTCAGATCCGCTTCCAGAACCGTTACGTCGACATCCAGCTTGCCCAATCCTTTCAGGGTCGATTCGATGGCGACCAGCGAATGCGCCAACGCCACGCCTAGATTGCGCAGCACGGTGGAGTCGGTCAGGTCGCGCTGCCAGCGCGAAATCGGCAGCTTTTCGGCGAAATGCTGCAAAAGGGCGTTGGCAAGACCCAAATTGCCCTCGGAATTTTCGAAATCGATGGGATTGACCTTGTGCGGCATCGTTGAGGAGCCGACCTCGCCGGCCACCGCGCGCTGGCGGAAATAGCCGATGGAAATGTAACTCCACACGTCGCGGTCGAAATCGATCAGGATGGTATTGAAGCGGCTCAGCGCATGGCACAACTCGGCCAGATAGTCATGCGGCTCGATCTGGGTGGTGAGCGGATTGAAGGTTAGCCCCAACGAGGTCACAAACCGCTCGGCAAAAGCCGGCCAGTCGACTTCGGGATACGTCACCCGATGGGCGTTGTAATTGCCGACGGCGCCATTGACCTTGCCGAGAATCTCCTGCCGTTCGAGCTGGCCGATCTGGCGGCGCAAGCGGTAGGCGACATTCGCCAGTTCCTTGCCTAGCGTGCTCGGCGTCGCCGGTTGACCATGGGTCCGCGACAGCATCGGCTGTCCGGCGTAACGCCGGGCCAGGTCGGCGATTTGGTCGGCGAGTCGGCGCATGGCCGGCAACAGCACTTCGTGCAGCGCTTCACGCAGCATCAGGCCGTAAGCGAGGTTGTTGATGTCCTCGGAGGTGCAGGCGAAGTGGATGAACTCGCTCACCGCCGTCAGTTCGGTGGAATCGACAATCTGTTCCTTAAGGAAATACTCGACCGCTTTGACGTCGTGGTTGGTGGTGCGCTCTATCTCCTTGACGCGCTCCGCGTGAGCTTCGCCGAACTCGCTGGCGATAGCGGCCAGCCGCGCGCTCGCCGCCGCGCTGAATGGCGGCACTTCGTGGATCGCCGGCTCCGCCGCCAGCGCGGCCAGCCAGGCCGTTTCCACCCGCACGCGGGCCCGAATCAAACCAAATTCGCTGAGGATGGGACGGAGGGCTCCGGCCTTTTCGGCGTAGCGACCATCAATAGGAGAAACGGCGGTCAAAGTATTCATTACAGACTAAGAAATCCAGGGGGTAAAACGTGCGAACGCGCTCGCACTGACGGGTGGGTTGGATGCGATCCCACGCAGAGCATCATTGCCATTAAGTTAAGGATTTTTCCGTTCGTGCTGAGCCTAGTCGAAGTATGAACGGAAAAATCCGCCCCCTGCAAAGTGAGCCGTTCACCCTTCGACTAAGCTCAGGGCGAACGGCTTACTTTGCGTAACTTAATGGCAGTGACGCTGAGCATGGGATCGATCGCAAGGATGAAGATGGCCCAGCCTTTCACGCCACGGCTTGAGCCAGGCAGGCGTCAGAGCGGCTGGCGCGGTCGATAATGGCCCCGCCGATGCACTCATCACCTTTATAGAAGGCGATGGTTTGACCGGGCGTAACCGCGCGCTGCGGCCGATCAAACTGGACGCTGAGTTGCCCGTCAGAATCCGTGACCAACGTGCAGGGCTGGTCGGGCTGACGATAGCGAATTTTCGCCGCGCAACGCAGTGGCATCGACGGCTCGTTGCCGTTGATCCAGGTCGCCCTGACCGCCGTCAGTTGGTCATGAAACAAACGCGGATGGTCGTGCCCCTGGCCGACGACCAGGACATTGCGCTGCAAATCCTTTTCCAGCACATACCAAGGCTGCTCCGAGGCACCCCGCTGTCCGCCGATGCCCAGGCCCTGACGCTGACCCAAGGTGTAATACATCAAGCCCTCGTGACGACCGACACTGCGGCCCTCGCAGTCCTGCATGTCGCCCGGCTGCGCGGGCAGAAAGCGTTGCAGGAAATCCTTGAAGCGGCGCTCGCCGATAAAGCAGATCCCGGTGCTGTCCTTCTTGCCGTGATTGGCGAAGCCGGCCTTTTCGGCCAAGCGGCGCACCTCGGATTTGTGCAACTCGCCAACCGGAAAGCGGACCCGGCTCATGGCCCGTGGGCCTAGGCCGCACAGGAAATAGCTCTGATCCTTGTTCGGATCCAAACCCTTCAACAGCCGATGCTGACCGCCCGCTGCATCGCTACGCGCGTAATGACCAGTCGCGATGGCAGTGGCGCCCAGGAGTTCGCAGTAGTCCAGAAAGGCCTTGAACTTAATATGCTGATTGCAAAGGATGTCGGGATTTGGAGTTCGGCCGGCGGCGAATTCATCCAAACAGACGGCGAAAACCTCGTCCCAATACTCGGCGGCAAAATTGACCGCATGCAAGGGAATGCCGAGCCGCTCGCAGACCTGCTGGGCATCGGCGTAATCCTGCGGCGCGGTACAAAGTCCCGTCCCGTCATCTTCTTCCCAATTCTTCATGAACAGGCCGGACACGTCATAGCCCTGCTCCAACAGCAGCAAGGCGCTGACGGCTGAATCCACGCCACCGGACATGCCGACCACGATTTTTTCGGTCACGGGCTACAACAAGGATTGCAGAATGGCCAAGGGATAACGCGTGCCGGCCAGAAAATCATCCACGCAGCGCAACACCAGCGGGCTGCGATGCTGCGCGGAGCGTTCGATGAGTTCATCGCGAGTGAGCCATGTGGTGCCGAGAATATCCGGGTCCAGTTTGGGTTCGGCTGGGCCGGGCTGAAAAACGCCGGTCAGGGCGATACGAAAATAACTGACCGCGTGATCGGCCCGCTGCCAGAGATAGGTGGCGAGCAAGCCGTCGGGTCGAAAATGCCAACCGGTCTCCTCGAAGGCTTCGCGTATCGCAGCGTCGACAATCGACTCTCCGGACTCGACGTGACCGGCCGGCTGATTGATGACGACCCGACCATCGGCGGCGCGCTCTTCGACAAACAGAAAGCGCCCGTCGTGCTGGCCCACCGCGGCGACAGTGACGCGCGGCCGGCGCGTCAGCGCGGTTTCGGCTGGGTACATGATGTTTTCACCTGGCGGAAAATTGTTCGCGGAATTAGCCTATGCTACAAGGAACCCGCAGCAGTATGACGGCATTCCGTAGATGCGGCTGCCGCACGTTCGTCCCAGAGCGGGGCCACCCTGTTTCGCCCACCACCCGCTGGAAACAAAGTCATGGCCTTCAACCTGAGCAATCTCGGCGTATCCATTAAGCTCCTATTTTCCGGCTATCTGGTCGTCATCGCAATTGGCTACGCCGTGGCTACAGTGCAAATCCTGTTCACGCACGGCATGGCGGACGGCAAGTTCGGCCTTTCCATCGAGGACATTGTCTACAGCTACTATGGCAATCGCTCGGGTTCACTGCTTGAGAGCAAATTAAACGGCTCCATGAAAATGAACGCACCCGATGATGAGCGCTTCCGCATCATTCAATGGGTGCGCGACGGCGCCGACCAATCCCGGTTTGAGCAAACCATTAAACCGATATTCGAGGAACGCTGCGTGGTCTGCCATAACGCCGAGGCCGCCGGCCTGCCGGATTTCAGCAAATTCGAAAACGTTCAGAAGGTCGCGGCATCCGACCAGGGCGCGACATTTAGCTCGCTGACCCGGGTTTCGCATATTCACCTGTTTGGCATCGCCTTCATCTTCATGTTCGTCGGCCTGATTTTCAGCCTCGCCTCGGGCGTCCCGACCAACCTGAAGAGCGCGGCGATCTTGATGCCATATCTGTTCCTGGTCATGGACATTGCGTCCTGGTGGTTGACCAAGCTAAATCCCAACTTCGCCTTGCTGGTCGTTTTGGGCGGCGGCGGTTTGGCCATGGCCTTTGTTTTTATGCTGGTGATCTCCATGTATGAAATGTGGATCCTGCCGCGACGGTTGCCGTTTCCGGATCGGCGTAACTCCGTGCAACGCTCCTGACCAAGAGAACTGTACGGCAATTTGACAATTCACCGATGCAGTCGAAAGCAACCAAGATTCGTGCCGTAAGTCGCGGAAAGCCAAATGAATTTTTTGCTTTTTATGCCTTCTAAAGGTTTGCGCTAGTGCGGATTTACAGTGCTATAGTAGGTGCGGGTCCGGACGAACCGCCACGATGGCCGAAAGACCCGAACGGCACCGAAACGGACGAATAACGAATGGGGAGAAATAGACAGAGTCGCAACGATGGCAGAGCGTAACGATCCGCTTATTGACGGCGATGCCGCTGTTCAGGAAAGCAAACCAAAGCTCAAACGTCCGCCGTTGTTCAAGGTGATCCTGTTGAACGACGATTTCACGCCCATGGAGTTCGTGGTCGAAGTATTGAAGTCATTTTTTGGCATGAGCGAAGAAAAAGCGACTCAAGTCATGCTGCACGTACACACCCGGGGAATTGGGGTGTGTGGTGTGTTTTCCAGAGATGTGGCCGAAACCAAGGTTCGGCTGGTTAATGATTTTTCCAGACAACACCAGCATCCGCTGATGTGTACGATGGAAGAGGCATAAGCGACGGGTTACCCATGCTAAGCAAAGAACTTGAACACTCGCTCAATCTGGCGTTCCGCTCTGCCTACGAAAAGCGCCATGAATTCATCACGGTCGAACATCTGCTACTAGCGATGCTCGATAATGCCGTGGCCGCTGACGTCTTGCGTGCCTGCGGCTCCAACATCGATCAATTACGCAAGGAAATCAGCGACTTCCTGGATGAAACCACGCCATTGATTCCGCCCGGCGTTAAACGCGAAACACAGCCGACGCTGGGCTTTCAACGCGTCCTGCAGCGGGCTGCCTTTCATGTCCAGTCCTCGGGCAAGAAGGAAGTTACCGGCGCCAACATTCTGGTCGCCATTTTCAGCGAGCAAGATTCGCAAGCGGTCTTCTTCCTCAACCGCCAGGAAATCACCCGGCTCGACGTCGTCAACTTCATCTCACACGGTATCTCCAAAACCCGTGACGAGGGCGAAAGCGCCGGCAAGCCCGCCGCGCCTGAAGGCGAGGATGGCGAGGGCCAGAATGCCAATCCATTGGAGAAATTCGCCGCCAACCTCAACGAGTTGGCGCGAGTCGGCAAGATCGACCCACTGATAGGCCGTAAGGACGAAGTCGAGCGAACCATTCAGGTGCTATGCCGCCGCCGTAAGAACAACCCACTGCTGGTTGGCGAGGCGGGCGTCGGCAAAACCGCGATCGCCGAAGGTCTGGCAAAGAAGATCGTCGACGGTGAAGTTCCCGAAGTTCTGACCGGGAGCACGATTTATGCGCTGGACCTCGGCTCGCTGGTTGCCGGAACCAAGTATCGCGGCGATTTTGAAAAGCGTCTCAAGTCACTGATTGCGCAACTCAAGAAGGAACCGAACTCGATCCTATTCATCGACGAGATTCACACCATCATCGGCGCTGGCTCGGCCTCCGGCGGCGTGATGGATGCGTCGAATTTGATCAAGCCGGTACTGGCATCGGGCGAACTGCGCTGCATCGGTTCAACCACCTATCAGGAATACCGGGGCATTTTTGAGAAGGATCGGGCCCTTGCCCGGCGCTTCCAGAAGATCGACGTGCATGAGCCAAGCGTCGACGAAACCTACCACATCCTGCGCGGCTTGAAATCGCGCTTCGAAAAGCATCACGACGTGAAGTACTCGCTGGCCGCGCTACGCGTAGCGGCCGAGCTGTCGGACCGTTACATCACCGATCGGCACCTTCCCGACAAGGCCATTGACGTCATCGACGAAGCCGGCGCCGGACAACGGCTGTTGCCCGTGTCGCGCCGCAAAAAGCTGATCGGCACGTTCGAGATCGAGGAGATCGTTTCCAAAATCGCCCGCATTCCACCCAAGACCGTGTCGACCAATGATCGCGACAAGCTCCGCGACTTGGAGAAGAATCTCAAGCTGCTGGTCTTTGGTCAGGATGAAGCCATCGGCGCGCTCGGTTCGGCCATCAAGCTGGCTCGAGCTGGCTTGCGCGAGACACAAAAGCCCATCGGCAGCTTCCTGTTCGCCGGGCCAACCGGTGTGGGCAAAACCGAAGTCAGTCGGCAACTCTCCAAGGTTTTGGGCGTCGAGTTGATCCGTTTCGACATGTCGGAATACATGGAGCGCCACACGGTCTCCCGTCTGATTGGCGCGCCGCCAGGCTATGTGGGATTCGATCAGGGCGGCCTGCTGACCGAGGAAATCACCAAGCATCCGCATGCGGTGCTGCTGCTCGACGAAATCGAGAAAGCTCACCCGGACGTCTTTAACCTGTTGTTGCAGGTCATGGATCACGGCACGCTGACCGATAACAACGGTCGCAAGGCTGATTTCCGCAACATCATCCTGATCATGACGACCAACGCTGGCGCGTCCGAGGGCGGTCGGCCGTCAATTGGGTTTACCCGCCAGGATCACACCACCGACAGCCTGCGGGTCATCGAACGGATGTTCTCGCCGGAGTTCCGCAATCGGCTTGACGCGATCATCCAATTCAAGCCACTGACCATCGAAACCATCGGCCAGGTCGTCGACAAGTTCGTGTTTGAACTGGAATCGCAACTTGCGGAAAAGCGCGTCGCGTTGGTGTTGGAACCGGAGGCCCGCGAATGGCTTGCCGAGCACGGCTTCAACCCGACGATGGGTGCCCGGCCGATGTCCCGGGTGATTCAGGAGAACATCAAGAAGCCGCTTGCTGAGGAAATCCTCTTCGGCAAATTATCCGAAGGCGGAACAGTACGCGTGGGGATAAAGGAGGGTCGGCTTTCATTCCAGATCGAAAGCACGCAGGTGGCGTCCGAGCCCGCGTGAGGGGTTATCGCTGCCGGAAGGTAATGCGTCCTTTGGAGAGATCGTAGGGCGTCATCTCGACCTTGACGCGATCGCCGGTCAGGATACGTATGTAGTGCTTGCGCATCTTGCCGGAAATGTGGGCAATGATGACATGGCCGTTATCAAGTTCGACGCGAAAAGTGGTATTAGGCAGGGTTTCAACGACCTTGCCTTCCAACTCGATATGATCTTCTTTGGACATAAACCTCGCTCGTCTCAGGCCGAGTGCAGTTGAGAATTAAAACAGCGATCATAGCATATCCGCCGCGTCGCCCGGCCTCGGCCGCGGCTAATTTGATCCGCTCCCGTGGGTTCAGGCGTAGAGACTGAGAGCGCCGCTGTTCTTTGCTTTGCCACGGTCAGTTACGCCGACCTCGCCCCCCTCTTCCAGACTGGCCGTCGCGGCGCCTTTAAGGCCTGATTGCGTGCCGGCCCCGTCGCGACCGGACGATTGTTGAAACGCCGAAAACGAACTGCTCGAAGCGTCGCCGCTTGAGCCGGCGGGCGGAGAGGAAATACTCAATTCGCCGAGACGGATTTCCTGCGTCGCCAACATTTCCCTCAGCTGAGCCGAAGCGGCCTGAATCGCCTCGCGTACCGGCGCATGGGCCGACGTGAAGTTGACGGCTACCGAACCATCCTCACCGAGACGAACGCGCACATCCAACGGTCCCAGGTGATTGGGATTGAGCTTTAGCTCGGCGCTCTCCAAACTGGCGCGGTTCAAGCTCACCAGCGTCTCCCCGAGGTTCTCGGGCCACGCCTCATGCCCGACCGGGGTCGGAATGCTAAATGCCGGCTTTGCCGGCTCGGTACTCCTCGACTCAAGGCTCACTTGGCCCGCAACCGTTTGCGGCATTGTTGACGGTGCTGATCCGACATCAGCCATCGCTTCCAGCGTGGCGGGACCCTCCGCGTCAATCGCGATATCGATGGTCGGAGGGCTTACCTCCACATCGCCAGACGTGTCCAGGCTAAATCCCAGTTCCGCAAACAATGACTTCACTGCGTCGCCCGGCTCAGGGGCGGGTTTTGTACCCGTCGTCGGCAGGCTCGCCGCCGGCTTGCTAGGCAGCCTCTGGGACAAACTGATCAGACTCGGCCCAAAGCTCAGCCCCGCGTCTTCGGGCTGATCAGCATCCGCCGAAACCCGAACTGACTGGACTACGGTAGTCCCGGTCGCGGCAATCGACTTCAGGTCGGCAGTTAGTCGTTCCGGTTTGTTCGATTCGCCGACAGCAACGTCAATGGAAGGCTGCGGGTTTGGTCGCCCGGTCTCCGCGATCAAACCTGGTGTCGCCGGGGACTCTGTCACCAGAGTCCTGTCCGGCGCGGACTTGCTGGGTCGTTGCGGTTTAACGTCTCTTAATTCAACTCCGGCATCTGTCGCCACAACCGGCTTTGGACTCGACGGCTCGGGCGTACCCCTAGCTTGGCCAGTCGTGCTATCCGCCGCCGACCGATCCGGCAGGACCGGCGCGGCGGCCGCGAGCGGGGGTATCGGGTTGAGTTCCGCCGGCTCGGGGGTAAGCACTTCGTCCGGTGAATCCGGGAGTGACATCGCCGTCCGGCTCGCCTCGTCCATCGGCAAGGCGGCACTCGCCCCTAGACTTGCTTGTTCATCCACTTCAACGCGAGCAGGCTGATTCGGAACCTGCTGCAACTGTTGTCCCGCCATCATCACCATGGCTATTTCGGCGAGAGCCGCACCGATGGCATCTGGACTTTCCTCCATTGGCACCCGGCTGGCTGCCTGGGTATCAATCGCGGGAACCGGGCCCGTGGCATCGGCTGTAGCGCCAACTGCGCCGGTCGTTGCCCCATCGGGCGCGGCGGCCTCGGTGGCCTCGCCCGAACGCTTGACCTGCCGATCCAAGGTCGCCGCAAATGCCGCCCCACGCTCGGATGAGCTGACTGAATCGGGATGGGTCGGCCCGGCGCTGTCGGCGCGAACTTGCGGAGCCGGCGGTAGGGGTGTGGACGGACTGGCGATCATGGCAGTTTCTCCGCGGCTAGCAGGGACAACATTAGCGGAATTCGAGCAGCAGATCGCCGCCCCGGCCGATGCGCCGGCTGGCGCGCTCATCGGTCTCCGCCTGGATGGCGCGCTCGGCGCGGCGGAGTTCTTCTTGGCGAGCGTTGTCGACCAAGGTAGTCATGCCCATGACCTTGCGGCGCGCTTCATTCCATTCCGCGCGGCGCCGGACTTCCTCGGCGCGCGCCTTGGCCACGGCGAACTCCTGATCAGTGATCGCGACACCGATCTTAGTCAGAAAAACGCGATACTCCGACATCAGCTGCGCGCCCAGTCCGTGGTCACCACGCGCCTTGAAGCGCTCGGCGTAGTTCTCGCGAAACTTGTGCAGGTTCGCCAGGCTTTTCTCGGCTGCTTCGAGCTTCTCGCGGCTGACGCGAAATTGCCGCGCCGCCTGTTGCTCCTGGGTTTCCGCCAAATCACGGACGGTAGTGAGGCGATCCGATCGTTTCATCATTCAATTCGCTCTCTTGGGTTTGGTTTACGGCTGCGCGGACCCAGCAATTCATCCAGATCGTCCAGGCTTTGCGCAAAACCGACGGGTTCATTCATGCCCTGCTGCAGAAATTCCATAATGCCGGGATTCATGGCAATGGCTTCGTCGACGCGAGGATCGGCGCCTTTTTGGTACGCGCCGACATTGATCAGATCCCGATTCTGCTGATAAAGGGAATAGAGACGCTTGAGCCGACGCGCCAAAGCCAAATGCTGCTCATCAGCAATATCGGTCATTACCCGACTAACTGAAGCCTCAATATCGATGGCTGGATAATGGCCCGAGTCGGCGAGCGTGCGCGACAGCACGATGTGACCGTCGAGTATGCCGCGCGCCGCGTCGGCGATCGGGTCATTGGTGTCGTCGCCCTCGGCGAGCACGGTGTAGAACGCGGTGATCGAACCGCCGCCCTGCTCGCCATTGCCGGCGCGCTCGACCAGATGCGGCAGTTTGGCGAATACCGACGGCGGATAGCCTTTGGTTGCTGGTGGCTCATCGATGGCCAGCGCGATTTCGCGCTGCGCCTGGGCGAAGCGGGTCAGTGAATCCATCAGCAGCAGCACGTTCAGGCCGCGCGCGCGGAAGTATTCGGCGATGCTGGTCGCCAGCAAGGCGCCATGCATGCGCATCAGCGGCGGATAGTCCGCTGGCGTGGCAACCACGGCGGCTCGCGCCAGCCCCTCCTCGCCCAGAATTTTCTGCACGAACTCGTTGACCTCGCGACCGCGTTCGCCGATCAGGCCGACCACCACGACATCGGCATTGGTGAACTTGGTCATCATGCCGAGCAGTATGCTTTTGCCGACGCCGGTGCCGGCAAACAAACCGAGGCGCTGACCGCGGCCGACGCTCAGCAAGGCATTGATGGCGCGGACGCCGACGTCGAGCGGCTCGCGGATCGGCTGGCGGCTGAGCGGATTGATCGCGCTGCCGGTCAGCGGCACCGCCGCATCGGTTTCGATCGGGCCCTTGCCGTCCAGCGGCTTGCCGGCTCCGTCAACGACCCGGCCGAGCAGCCCAAAA
This sequence comes from Ottelia alismoides, assembly GCA_037367405.1. NCBI lineage: Eukaryota > Viridiplantae > Streptophyta > Magnoliopsida > Alismatales > Hydrocharitaceae > Ottelia > Ottelia alismoides. The sequence continues at coordinate 16,911 of JAZKJV010002813.1, forward strand.
CCAACCCGGACGCTGGAGGTTTTGGTCAGCGGAATCACTCGGCAATCGGGCTCCAAGCCATGAATTTCGCCGGTCGGCATCAGGAACAGCCGCTCGCCGGAGAAACCGACGACTTCTGCTTCGATCTCACCGCCGTGCGGCGTCTTGACCATGCAGCGCGCACCGATGGCAGCGCGGCAACCCACCGCTTCCAGGGTCAAGCCGACCATGCGGCTGAGCTTACCTTCGACCACCAGCTCCGGCTGCGTGTCCAGCCGGCCGCGATACCCGGCGAGGCGCTCGCTCCAGATCGCCGAACGCTGTTGACGCGGCAACGACATCATGACGCGTCGCCCTCGCGTTGCCCGCCCCACAGCCGCGCGGCCATCGCGGCGATACGTTTCTCCAGCGTCGCATCGACTTGCGAACTCTCGGCCTTGACGACGCAACCGCCACGGCTGATTTTGGGATCCTCGACCAGCTTCCAGCGTGGCGCGCTGTCCTCGCTCAGCAACCCGGCACGGACCAGCTCGGCGTCTTCCGGATGCAAATGCAGCGCGATCTTGCGTGCCGCCGCCGGCAAGGCGCCGACCGCTTCACGCACCAAGGCGATGATTTCGCCGGGCTGCGTCTGGAGTTCGCGGCGAATCAATTGTCGGGCGCAGGCCAGCACCAGCTCCAACAATTCGGTTTCCAACTGTTCGTCCAAGGTCGTCAAGGGTTCGGCCAGCAGTTCCAAGACCGCATTGACCTGTTCGGCGATCGGCCGCAACGCTTCCTGCCCAGCCGTTCGGCCTTCCGCCAAGCCGTCCGCCAAACCCTGGGTCCGCCCCTCGGCATAGCCCTGCTCGCGGCCTTCCGCATAACCCTGCGCCATACCGTCGCCGTAGCCGTCGGCACGGCCCTCGTCATAGGCGGAGCGCTGAATCGCCTCGATTTCCTCAGCGGTCGGAATTGCCGGCAGATCCGCGTCATCCCACTCGCTGCCTGGTTCCGGCTCGTCGCCATCCTCGTCATGCTCGGCGGCGCCGACGCTGGGCAGCCGCCACGGTTCCAGAGAGGCCAGCTCTTCGGCGCTGAAGCGCCTAAATGAGGTCATCGCCACCACCTAGGGAGATCTCGCCGGAATCGGCCAGGCGCCGGGCGATACCGAGAATATCCTTCTGGGCGCCTTCGACATCGCTAAGCCGGGCCGGTGGCGCGGCAGCCAAATCGTCGCGCAACATTTCCGCCGCGCGCCGCGACATGTTGTTGAATATTTTTTCCTTGAGCGCATCCTCGGCGCCGCGCAACGCCAACAGCAGCGAGTCGGTCGACACCTCGCGCAGCAGCGTCTGAATGCCGCGATCGTCGATGTCGACCAGATCGTCGAAGACGAACATCTTGTCCTGAATCTTCTGACCCAAATCCGGATTGGCCTCGGCGATTTGTTCCATGATCGAGGCTTCGACGGCACTGTCGATGAAGTTGAGGATGTTGGCCGCCGTGTCGATGCCACCCAGCGTCGACGACTTGACGTTGGAATTGCCGCTGAGCTGGCGCTCCATGATGTCGTCCAGTTCGCGCAACGCGGCGGGCTGCACGCCCTGCAAGGTGGCGACACGCATGACCACATCGGGCCGGGTGCGCTCCGGCAAGTGCGCCAAGGTTTCCGCAGCCTGATCGCTGTCCAGCAGGGACAGGATGATGGCGATGATCTGCGGATGTTCGTTGCGGATCAGGTCGGATATCGCCCGCGGGTCCATCCACTTGAGCTGTTCCAGACCTTTGCTGTTCCGCCCCAGCAGAATACGGTCGATGACGTTGCTGGCCTTGTCGGCGCCCAACGCCTGGGTCAGCATGTTGCGGATATATTCGTCGGAATTGACGCCCAGCGCGGTCTGGTTGCGAATATCGACGACAAACCGGCGGAATACACCGTCGATCATATCGGTGGTGATGTTGCGAAATTCCGCCATGGTGGCGCCAATCGCCTGAACCTCTTTCGGCGACATTTCGCGCAGCACGGCGGCCGCCCGCTCCTGACCGACGGTCAGAAGAAACAGGGCCGCCTGTTGCGTGCCATCCAGTTTGGATTCCTCAGCTTCCGCCATCGGGGTTCATCCACTGTTTGATCACTTGGGCCACGCGCTTGGCATCCTGGTCGATGGCGCGCTGCGCGAAGTCGATACGTTTTTCCGAATTCTGCGGCGCTTCCAGCAACAGCAGTTCCTCTTCATCCTGATCCAGAGCCAGCTGACCATCACCGTCCAACGACTCGCGGTCTTCCAGCACGCCTTCCCGTGCCGCTTCGGCCGCCGCGGCCGCTTCGGCCTGTTCCTTGGCGATTTCATCCTGGCCGCGACCGATCAGCCCACGAATCGCCGGGCGTAACACCGCAAAGACCAATAACAAGACCGCCAGCAAGGCAAGCCCATATTTCACCGCCGTCCAGAACCACGGCTGCTCCCACAGGACCGGCGGCGGGGCTGCCTCCTCGCCACGGAAGGCCGCATTGGTCACCGTGACCCGGTCACCGCGCGCGGAATCAAACCCGACGGCTTCCTTGACCAGATTACTGAATCGGCTCAAATCTTCTTCGCTGTAGGGCTGAGCGACGACGCTGCCGTCCGGCTGGCGAACCCGTTGATGGTCGACCACCACCGCAACCGTTACGCGGCGCACCACGCCGGTACCCAGCCGCGAATGGCTGATGGTCTTGTCCAGCTCATAATTGCGGGTAGCGCTCTTGCTGGAATTCTGCTGACCGGCGGCTTGGCCGTTGGCGCCCGCCTGATTAGCCACTTCGGGCGCCACCCCGGCGGGCGGCGGCTGATTGGTCAACGCCCCCGGAACGCCTTGCGGCTTGACATCCTTATTCTGCTCCTCGCTGGTCTGCTCGCTGCGCAGCGCCGGCAGATCGGGGTTGTAGACCTCCTGAGTCCTTTCGGTGACGGTGAAATCGACATCCGCCGTTGCCTGGGTACTGAGACCTTCGCTACCGACCACGGGACTAAGGATGTTCTCCACCCGCTTGATCAGGTGTTCCTCGACCTCGCGCTTGTAGTCGAACTGCTTGGTCGTCATGGTCATCTCGTTCATGTTGTCCTTGCTGAACAACAGACGGCCACGCTGGTCGACAATGGAAATCTGATCGGGGTCCAACTGCGGAACGCTGCTGGCCACCAGATGGACGATAGCGTCGACCTGACTAGGGTCGAGCGCGTGGCCGGGCTGCAAGTCGACCATGACCGACGCGCTGGGCTTTTTCGGCGTCCGCACGAAGACCGATTCCTTGGGCAAGGCCAGATGCACGCGGGCCTGCTTGACGTTGCGGATGGTGGCGATGGAGCGCGCAATTTCGCCTTCCAGGGCCCGCTGATAGCGGGCATTCTCGACCAGCTGGCTGGTGCCGAAGCTGTTCTCCTTCTCCATCAGTTCGAAACCCGCGCCGGTCTGCTTGGGCAAGCCCATCCCGGCCAGTTTCAAGCGCAGCGCATGCACCTGCTCCGCCGGCACCTGCACGGTGCCGTCGTCGACATCGATCTTGTACTCGACATTCATCTTTTGCAGGGCTTCGACGATTTCGCCGGCTTCCTTTTCCGGCAACTCGCCAAACAGCATTGAATACTCCTTCTTTTGCGCCCACAGCAGCGTCGCGATCGCCACCGCGACGGTGAAGGCCAGCGCGATTACGAAGCCAATCTGACGACCGCGCGACAGCTGGTTCCAGCCGCGCATCAGTGGGCCGCGCGGCGCGGCCGGTTCGTCGAGGATCGGCAGCGGCGCGCCAGCCCCCGGCACCAGGCTTTTACCGGCGTCGCCGGTTTCTTCGGGCGTGATGTCCATGATTTATCGCGACCTCAAATGGCCTACATGGACATGTTCATGACTTCTTTATAGGCATCCACCACCTTGTTGCGGACCTGAAGCATGCCTTGAAAGGCAATGCCGGCCTTTTCACCGGCGATCATGACGTCCGACAGGTTGACGCCGGGCACGCCTTTTTCGAAATCTTCCTGCATTTTTCCGGAGGTTTGTTGGAGCTGGTTCACGCTATCGATCGATTGCTTAAGCAGCGAACCGAAATCCGCGCCCCCCGGCGCCGGAGCGGAAATCCGGGTCGAACGGACTTGGTCCTGCATAAGCCGGATTTGGTCGAGAACCTGATTGATGCCGAGCTGACTCATGGATGCGCCGGTAAAGTGTGACTGCCATGAGGTAAGCAGAAACCGGGCCAGACATCCAAACGCCGGAGAGACGAATGATGCGTCACTAAAGCAACACCCCGATCGAGGCGCAACTGTTTGACTTTATTGAGGTAGAGGATGGATTAGCGGCAACATCCGGCCGTTGGGCAACCGCCGTGGGACATATCCACGGGCGCGGACGAAGAGTGGGGCGTCAAATAATCGTCGTATCTTCGCCACGCAAGCCATACTTGCGCAGCTTCTCAACGAGCGTCGTGCGACGCATGCGTAGCAAGTTCGCGGCATGGGCGACAACGCCATCGCACTCGTCCAGCGCCTGCTTGATTAGCTCGCATTCCAGGGTATTCAGGTGCTCGCGCAGGTCCAAGCCTTCTTGCGGTAGGCGCGCCAGGGCGGCCGCATCGGTGTCCGCGCTGAGCGGCAGCGCCGCGCGCTTGTCGGACAGAACCGGCTCATCCTCGGGCTTGACGAACTGATGCAATTTTTCCGGCAGGTCGCTGACTTCGACGGTGTGATTGGGATAGAGAATCACCAGCCGCTCGACCAGATTGGCCAGTTCGCGAACATTTCCCGGCCACGGATAGCGCTGCAAGAGGCGCAAGGCGCCGGAGGAGAGCCGCAGTTCGCCACGGCGCTCGGCGCGCAAACGCGCCGACAAGTCCTCGATCAGCGCCGGCAGGTCCTCGACGCGCTCGCGCAAGGCCGGCACCTCGATGGGAAACACATTTAGCCGGTAAAAAAGATCTTCTCGAAAGCGATTTTGACGAATTTCGTTTTCAAGATTGCGGTGCGTGGCGGCGATGATGCGCACATCGCACTGAATGGTCTTGTTGCTGCCGACCCGCTCGAACGCCCGCTCCTGCAGGACGCGCAGCAACTTGACCTGCATTGTCAGCGGCATGTCGCCGATTTCATCGAGAAACAGGGTGCCGCCCTCGGCCATTTCGAAGCGCCCTTGGCGGGTACTCAAGGCGCCGGTAAAGGCGCCCTTCTCGTGGCCAAACAGCTCGCTTTCCAGCAGTTCGCTAGGAATCGCGCCGCAATTGACCGGGACAAACGGCTTGCTGCGCCGCTGCGAGTAGTAATGCAGATTGCGGGCGATCACTTCCTTGCCGGTACCGGATTCGCCAAGAATTAAGACGGTCGCCTCGGACGGCGCCACTTGCTGAATCAACTTGCGGGTGCGCTGAATGGCCGGGCTACCGCCAGTCAGACTCCGAAACAGCTCCGGATTGCGGGCCAGCGAGGCATCGTTGCCGGCTTTGTTCAGCCGCTCGAAACAGGCGGCCAGACTGGCGTAGTTGCAGGGCCACTCGACCGTTGCCGCCGCGCGGCTTGGCAAGGTCGACCACGCCGCCGGCACGCTGCCCTTACCCAGCACCACGATCAGCGGCAGATTCGCGAGCGCATCCACCCAGCGAAGCCCCCCGGGATCGGTCGCCTCGTCCAAGGCCACAAACACCACATCGATCTCGAGCTGCGACGAATCAGACAATAGGACCGATTCGGCGGGTATCACCTCGCAATCGACGAACTTCAGCACTGCCTCCAGTTCGGAAAACGCCGAGCTCCCGGACTGAATCAGCAGTATTCGTCGTGCAGCCATCGCTTGAATTTCTCCTTTTGCTTGGACCGGCCCATGAGGACCGGAACATCTCACAGGTTGATATGAATCTAGAGTGACAAAATTGCGGCGCCGATTTCGGAACGAAACCTGCTTCGAGCGATATTGCGACCACCAAATCGCCGTGTTCCGGCACGCCTACACCTTATTGAAGTTTAACCGTCGGTTTTCCGTCGTCAACCTAAAGGACCGATTCTTTTTTGTGGCGAATCAGCCCGCCAACCTGTCCCGTATGAGTTAGATACAGGACACCCCCGCTTAACCAGCCCATCCAGAGTGTCAGGCGGTGTCTATACTGAATTCAATCAGAATAAAATCGGTCGCATGCCCGCTTGGAAAGCTTTGCAGCAAAAAGCTCCAATCGGCCCGTATGTAAGGCATCGAAGATAGACAGCAGCAGGAGGACATCACTTTTATCTGACAACGAACCAAGCCAAACCCTAGTGACTGGACCGTCATGGCCCAACTATCGCTAAACTTCCGAGGCAAGCCATTAAGGGTTTACTCGGCCGAGCAAGATGAAATCACCGTTGGGCGCGCGGCGGACAATTTCATCTGCATTGATAGTTTGGCCGTTGCCGAACACCACGCCATCATCCACCTGTCACCGGTCGGCAGTACGATCGAGCCCTGTACCAAACAACTGCGGCTTTGGGTGAACGGCGAAAAAATCCGCGGCGAGGTTCCGCTGCGCCACGGCGACAACGTCGAAATCGGCAAGCACAGTCTGTACTTCACCGAGGGGCTGGTGCTGGCCGCGCCGCGCGGGCCAAGAATCGGCGACGCCGATCGGCTGGCCTTGGAACCCCCGCCGTGCACGTCGCTACAGGTTCTGTCCGGGAAACAGGTCGGTCGAGTCATCCCGTTGCAGCAGACACTGACGCGACTGTGGCGAGCCAACCGGCAAATCGCCGCATTGCTTTTGGAAGATGAAGGCTTCGTCCTCTGCTCGCTGGACGACGTCCCGCGACTGGAGGTGAACGGCGAGCCTATCTTGCTGCGGTCGGCACCGCTGAAGAATGGCGACATTCTGCGCATCGACCGCGACGTGCTGCAATTCATTCAAGCCAAGTTTCGAGGAGTTCCATTCGATGTCTTTTGATAACGTTCAACCCCTGGTCGAAAAGCGACACTTTCAGCGTATCGCCCACGACGCCCACGCGCGGCTAGTCAGCGGCGATCTCCAATTGCAATTGGAGAGCCGGGTGCTCGACGTGTCGCTGAAAGGCTGCCTGCTTGAACTGCCGACCGGTGTGCGACTCGCGTCCGAGCCGCATTACCACATCACCATACAACTCGGGCCGGACGTGACCATCCGGATGGACTCGTCGCTAGCCCATCAGGAACAAGAACATGCGGGTTTCGCCTGCCGTGAAATCGACCTCGACAGCGTCACGGCGCTGCGCCGCTTGGTGGAATTGAATTTGGGCGACTCCAAATTGCTGGACCGGGAGCTGAACGCGCTGATTCACGCGGCCTAGCTGTGCCGACCCGGCGGCGGCTGTCGAACGATTCGGGCGCCAGCTAAGCGATCCGCTTCAGCGCCTCAAGCAAATCGGTCCAACGGTCGCGAGCGATCGGCAGATCCCGCTCGCAGCCGCGCATCACCGCGCGGTGCGATTCCTCGCCGGGCCCTGGCTTCAGGTAGTAAACCCGCCTGAGGTTGATGAGATAGGAGTTGTGGACCCGGAAGAACCCGCAGTGGATCAGCATGTCTTCCAGATCCTTAAGCTTTTCCTTGATGCCTTCCAGCAAGGTGCCGTCGGCCAATCGCACACTGTTGGTCTGAATGTAGACAATATCGTCCGACTTGACCGGACTGAGGGTCGTTTCCTTTTCACCAAAGCGATTCAGGCGGTCATGCTTGAACAGAATGAGACGGTTCTGCGGCGCGAGCAATGGCGGCGGCGCGCTGCGCGCAAGTTCCGCCCGCACTCGGTCCAGGGCGGCATTGAGATCGCTGTCATCCACCGGCTTGAGCAACACATAGTCTGGATGGCACGGCCAGACGTGGTTCAGGTACTCGGGATGACCAGTAACAAAAACCAAGCGCGGCGGCCTGTCCAATTTGGCGATGCGACGCCCCAGGTCCAAACCGGCGTTGCGGTACTCCATTTCAATATCGAGAAACACCACGTCGATCCGGGCTTGCTCGCGAAGCGACTCGATCAAGCGCCAGCCGGCCTCGGCGCTCTCGGCCTCGCCCACCACTTGCACGCCGCAGTCCTCCAACCGCCGACGCATGCCGGCGCGCGGGAGGGGTTCATCGTCGATGATCAGTATGTTTAGCGCCGCTACCATGGATCGCTCTGAAAAGGTAAAACAACAATCGCCTCGGTGCCTTCGCCCGGCTGGCTATGAAACGCCAATTTGGCGCGCGAGCCGAAAGCCAAATCCAAACTGCGCGCCAGTTGAAATAGCGCCGAGCCGCTGCCCCGCTCCGAATTGACCGGCGCCTTCCCCAATTCGGCCAGACGTCCGGCCGACATGCCCCGGCCACTGTCACTGACTCGCAGTACTAGACTATCGCCCTGGTCTTCACCGGCAACGCACAGCTCAAATGCCTTGGCGTTGCCTTCGTAACCATGCGTCAGCGCATTTTCCACCAGGGTTTGCAGCGTTCGCGGCGGCACCCGGCAGTCCAGCAACCGCTCCGGGATATCCTCCCGATAGACCAGGGCGTCGGGAAACCGCAACCGCTGAAAATCGAGGTAGCGATTGAGCTGCTCCAGTTCTTCCCCCAGCCGGATCGAGTGGGCGTTGGCATACTCCCGAGTGCGGCCGAAAAATCGCGCCAGCTTGACCACATAGGCATTGGCGCGAACCGGATCGTGAAAGATGAGTTCCTGAATCGCCGTCAGCGTGTTGTTCAAAAAATGTGGCTCGATCTGCGCCCGCAGCGCCCGCAATTCGGCTTGCCGAGCGGCTTCCTCCAGTCGCTCGCGCTCCATCTGCGCTTCCAGCGCCCGCAACTGCGCATCGCGCGCTTCGCTTTCCAAACGCAGGCGATCGACATCCTTGAACACGGTGACGAATAAAAAGCACCCCAGACCATTGACCATCGCCATCGGCAAGGCGGTCTCGGCCATCAACTGCACTGCGGCATCGTACGGCCGGGCCAGCGCCAGCAAGACCAGCGCCTGCAACAGGACGCCGCCCAGTCCGAAGGACATGGCAGTCATCGGGTCCGCCGCGAACGCCGGCCAGCGACGCCGGATCAAACCTGCCGCAACCCCCTGTAGCGGGCAGACCAAACCAAACGGCAAAGCGGCAAATCCGCCCAACAGGCCGCGCTCGCCGCCAGCGATCAAGCCAGCGCCACCACCGATCCACGGCCCGCCGACCAAGCCAGCGACAATGACGATCAAGTCGCGAAAATGAATGGTGGCCTGTGACGCCTGCAACGGCTGGCGCGAGCTCGACAGCCAGCTTTCCAATTCTTCGCCGGTGTGGATGTGCATATGCTGGGCGAGCATGCGAAGTAGATCGCCAGACTCGTCGGCATCGGCGCGCAAGGGCACGGGGATGCCGCTGTGGGTGCCAATCACGGCCAGCACGCCGAACAGCACCGCCGCGGCGCCGCGATGCGTCCAACTGGTATCCACTTCCTCGAAGGCTTTGCGTAGCCAGTCCAGGCGGATCGACAAAAACGCCGCGACGACCACAACCCCCATGCGCTGCACCAGCTGCGAGGCATGATCCAGCCAGTCGACCAAGCTATGAACAATGCTATCCCATGACTCCATCGGCGCCTCAAAATAATCCGCGCTATGTTAGCGGAATCAGCGCCTTTTTGTTCCTTCTAGCCAGCGTGAAATTCCGGCGGAACATTCGGCATTTCCGACAACCCGACTAGCGGCCGTCAAGCGGACATGGATCGAAATCAAATTCGATTTCGGTGCCAGGACGCATTCCACGGAGAATCGACCCTTGAGGGCGGTGGCGTCCGGTGATGGCCGACGCGAAATTGGCGGGCGAGCGCGCGGTTGCGCCCGAGGGAGGGGAAAAACCCGAAAGTGAAGCCGGGCGCGCGAATCCACGCACGCCCGGCCACTCTCCGCTTGGCGGGGTCGGCGAACTATTTGTTGAACTTAGCTTGAACCGTTGCGGATTTGCTCACGGTCACGGTGCAAGTCGAGGCGGTACCCGAGCAGGCGCCGCCCCAATTGGAAAAGGTCTTGCCGGCCGGCGGCGTTGCCGTGAAGGTCACCACCTTGCCGGCGGCGAAGGTCGCGGAACACACGGTGCCGCAATTAATGGCCCGGTCGGTCCCCGCCGGAGTGGCGGTCACGGTCCCTGGATTGCTGACACTGACCGACAGATCGAAAGAGGCACTGGCAGACCCACCACCACCACCGCCACCACCAGAAGCGCGGACAGAGAATGCGGCGCGAACGTTGACGATACCGTTGGCGGCAACCGTGCAGCTCAATTGCGTGCCCGCGCAGGCACCGGTCCAGCCGAGGAAGATGCTACCGCTGCCCGGTTTGGCGTTGAGCGTCACGCTGGTGCCGGCGTCATAGGGCTGCGCGCACTTGTTGCCGCAAGCAATAAGCTTGTCAGTCGAGTCGACGTTGCCGTTGCCGGTCTTGGTCACGACAACCGAGTCCGGTTGAACGTTCGCGGCGGTCATCTGCACACTGAGCAGGTCACCCTGTTCGTCGGCACCCGGAGCGTTACACAGGATGTCGGCACACAGCGCTTCGTGGGTCACAGGATCATAATGGCCGGTGAACCGGTACATTTCGATACGGCGGACGACCGCTTGCGTGGCCGGCCCGATGTTGCCCTGGTTACGATGGCGGCGACGATTGCCGTTGCCACCCGCCACGGGCTCGTCCTGCACGATCTGCCAGTCGGATTCAAGCTGGGTCAAATCCATCGGAACCACGGCGGGATTGTCCGCGACCAACTCGTCCAAGCTCAATTGGCGCTGTAGCTCCTGCTTGTAGACGCGCATCCACTGGGCATCGCCATACAGTTCGGGCGACTCCGCCGGCTCGGGGGCATCGACCTCGGCGACCAGGACGGGCTGATCGCCGGCTAGCACCGGCTGCTCGATGTAATAGTTCGCATAAGGCACCGCTGTCGGTGGATCTTCCGCCACCAGCGCCCCGGGGTTCGCTGGGTCCTCGCACAACCAGCGCGAGACCACGCGGGTCATGTTGGCGGTCGAGCCGGTTCCGAAGTGCTCGCAACCGCCGTTCTGATAGGTATCCGTCACCCATTGATAGCATTGACCCGGAAACCAGGGCACGGTGTGCGGCAAGGTCCGCTCGCTCCATTGGTTCAAATTCGGGTCGTAGGGGCTTTGCCAGCGGACTTTTACACCGCTCGTGGTGGCCGTCACGGTCGGGACACCGTAGCGGTTGGCGCTGAAGGAATACGGCACCTGCGCCGGCGTCACGCCATCGATTTCAATCTCAAAGCCGTGGCAGATCTTGCCGGTGTCATTGCTGATATCGAAGTTGCTCAACGCGCCATAGATGATGGCCGAACCGGCACCGGCGGCCATGGGCAAAGCGAGTAGGCCCAGGGAAAAGGCGGCCCCCGTTAGTGCGCCGCGAGGCCAACAGGATTTTGAATTCGCGCAACGTAAGCGCATAAGGATCTCTCCCAATATTTGGGTTGAATGACTCTTTTCGGTCAGTGCCATACGGGGACCACGCACCAACAGTGGACGCCCGATCAGCAGGGCGAGCGGCTATCTCGCCCCACGACCATCGGCTGCCCAAGCCAATTCATCCAAAACGAACCATCCTTGCAACACACGACTGCAACACAATAAACCAACTAGATCGATCATTCGTACAGCCAGGTCAACCTGCCTCTCAGGCTCGTTCAAGATGTTTCAGATTAGCTTGGGCGAGTCGTCTATTTCCCGAACATTAGCAAAAGTTCAATCTCAATCAAAAATATTATGAAACCTTAGAGAGTCGACCGTATATTTCATTACTGTTACGTATCATGACTCGACTGCGGCCGAGCGTGCTCGGCACTGAGACTATCTATTGATCAGGGGAATCGCATCCAACGTGGGACGCGCGCTACGTGTGTAGTCACCGCGACTCGATGCAACATTCGGAATGTCAATTTGGCTATCACCGCGACGCCAACGCAGTGTGCCGATGTCCCGCCACTCGCCGGAAAAATTGCGGCGACGCAAGTCGTACTCCCAAACCATCGGAACGGTGATCGTCTTCATTTTGATGACGAATTCGACTTCGTCGAAGTTGAGACCCAACTCAGTCCCCCAAAAGGCCGTCAGCTTGCGCAGAAACTTGTCCAGCCGTTCGCGGCGCATGTGCGAGGTAATCGCCACGTTGGCCCACATCGACTGCACCCGCCCCCAGTTGGGCGTCAGCAAGCGCCCCTCTGGATTGATGAATGGCAGCCAGTGCTCCTGGCCGGCGGCATCGCGGTAGGTCAGCGCCAGCAAGTGTTCGTAGCCGGCAAAATGATCGTCCAGATACAACGCGTGCGGCGTAATGCCGAGGAAGGCGTGGGAATAGTTGATGACGGTATTGCTGATGCCGTCCAGCACCGCCAGCGCCGGATCCGCGGCCGGCTCGCGAGCCCAGCGATACAGCAATCCATAGTGGACTGTGCTGTTGATTTGCAACACCAGCACCAGCACCAGGAACTTGGCGATTCGCCGCACCTGTTGGTCCTCGCTGCCGGCTAAGCGCCGCCAGGCGGAGGCAACGGCCGCTCGGCCGCCAAATCCAGCGTCGGCTCCGGTGACAACGTACAGTCGGATCGCAAACCAGCCGGCGCCGGCCATCGGCGACGCGTCGATAACACAGCGTCGCAACCTGGCGGACGCCGGGCAGACTTAGCAACCAACCCAGCGGCGCGGCATAGCCCAGTGCGCGCAGGATGCGGATGTAAGTATCCCAGCCCCGCAAACAAGGTGCCCTCGCGGCTGACGGCGTACAGGTCTTGCAGCAAGCGTTCGTCGGCCACCGCGTCCAACGCGCGGCAGTCGCGCGCATGGGTTTGCAGGCCGCGAAACGCGATCGCCCGACGAACATCGACATGCTCGACCGCGATCACGGTGCGATTGCACAGTGGGCAAGCCTCGTCGTAGTAGACGGTCAACAACGGTTCGGCGACCTTGAGCCGTTCACCCAACCCCGACCAACAGCGAAACGGCACCATCAGAACGTAATGGACCAACATCGCGAAGCCGAACGGATAAACGTTGAGGCACAGGATGATGCCGGTATGCAAGGCCGCCCCCAGCACGAGCAACGCTAGCCGAAATGGCCTAAACCACAGCAACGCCAGAAAGGCGAACTGAAAGCCAATGATGGTATAGCCCACCGCCGTCTCGAAGCCGCGCAGATTCAGCAGCCAACTCGCGTCCCCACGGCGACGCGTAATACGGCATGGTCGGCGGCAGCCAAAGCCCCGAGGCCGTTGCGCCAAAACTGCGACGACAGCTTATGCAGCCCCGAGTCGAGATAGAGCAGTCCCAGCGACAGCGCAACTGGCAGCAGGTAGGCCAAAACCGGCACCTGCCGATCCGGGACGAAGCGCCGCTTGGGCGTCGAATTGCGCCACTTCAGCCGCAGGTTGTCCAGCGACAAGCCGCGCTCGGCCGGCAGAAAGACGAGCAAGAAGCTGCTGGCGGTCATCAATTGGTCGAAGCCGCCATCGAAGTCCTGCCACATGGGCGTAAACACCACGAACAACACCCAAAAGCCGTAATTGGCCAGCGCAACCTGACGGGTGTGATAGCCGGCCGTCAGACAGAGCGCAACCGCCAGCCAAACCAACAAGAAGAAATGCAGGATCGGCGATGCCCGGTCGAAAAAGGGCACCGGGTCGAAGATCAGGTGCCGGAAATAGAACAGGAAAAGCACTTCCTGAACGATGACCAGCCCAAACGCGATCCGAAACACCCCAAGACCCGTCGCAGAGGCGCGAACCCGCAAACCGCGCCGAACCCAATCCGCTAGCAAACGCAACATGAAGAGAGAAAGCCCGCAAAAGCTGTGGATTTTACGGGGTTACGGGAAAGCGTGGGGAGATGCCGGCGGATGTTGCGGCACCGGCCACCACCACGCGCCCGCCTGGCACTGTGGCATTTGCCACACACGCCAAGCGAAAAGGCTCAGGCGCGGCGTGATCGCGGCCCGACATCAGAAAAAAACCTCGACAAATCCGGCTGTTAATAATTTGGCGCAGCTTTTGCGCGCCAGCGTGCACCAAAAACGCGGCACCCATTCGACATAAGTGGCTAATGGCGACTTGATGATCGGCTGACGGCTCGACCGCGCGATGGTACTGCCGATCAGCCATTTTTGACCGAACCGAACCCCTAGCCATCTGGATTCGTGGCCCTCTCCGACATTAACACTTAAGGAATCTTGCCGATGGGAATCACCCGACTCGCCATCCGCGCCGCGATAGTCGGCGCGCTGCTTACCCTGACGGGTTGCGCTGACGTCAAGCCGTGGGAGCGCGGCAACTTGGCGCGGGATGACATGGGGCTTAACCCGCTACCCCAATTTGGAAGGCATCCGCGAACACATTTTCACCAGCCGCGAATCGTCGCAAGGCGGGCATCAAGGCAGTGGAGGCGGTTGTGGCTGCAACTAGGGACAAAAGCCCTGCCCTTTTGGCGTTAACGTCGGCGGCGCTGGGGCTGCCCGGGATGAACGGCCACGCCGCCTCGGCCGCCACCCAGGCCACTGGCAGCGTGCAATATGGCTATTACCAGGAGAGCGACGACCGCATGAAGGTCGAGGTCTACCATGGTGACTTCACCCTGCCCCTCACCGACCGGCTGGAATTTTCCTTCAGCGTTGATCGCGATACCTATAGCGGCGCGACGCCGGCGTTCAGTTTGCCGGAAACGATGACCAATCAGGTCCGTTTCGTCCAAGGCGGCAAGGGCAATACGGAACGCCGCGACGTGATCTCCGCCGCGTCGCCCGTCGCCTCGGCTGGCTTTCTCACCACACTCGGCGGTTTGGATACCTTCAAGCAGTACAACGATGCCGTCAGAAAGCGGGCCGCCGCGAACGATGATCTGAACGCCAAGCAAAACAGGCACTGACCGAGCAGTATCAAGCCGCGCTTGCAAACCTCGCCGCGAGCCGCGACGCCGGACCTCTCACCGATCGACTCGGCTTATCAAGCCCAACAGACGACGATTCTCAACAAACTACACGGACGCCTTAGGCCAGATAAACGCCCAGATACCCGGCAAGGAACGGGAGCGCCAAAGCGCCATCAATTCGCGCCTGTTGCAAAAGAACAGCGACATATCGACGTATCCCGATCGGTTTCCCCAGGCGCCAACGGCCATCACCAGCGGAACCACGATGGCTTTGAGGACATGCCTAGAGCCGTTTACGGTTGGTCGAATCTGCGCTCAATCCAAATGGCACCTGCCAAAACCGCCAATAATGGCTGCTATTCAGAAAAAGGCTTCATCATCGGCGTTCCCCACGACCCTGGTGATGTTCTCGCTCATCTGCATCGCATTACGCTAGGGACCAACCAATCACTGCAATATCATGCCGATTCAAGCGGCATTTACCTACGAGCGGAAAACGGGCAGCCCTTCGGCCCTGACATCCCTATTGTTCAAAGCCCCGATATCGCAATCGAACCCTGGCACAGGCCCGAATGATCAGTGGGAAATTCTAGCTTCAATTTCCGCGGTCAATCAATCGCTGACCCAGGGTGACGGCACCAACTATCCCACGCGAATTGCCTATCAGACCGTTGCCAATGGCCTGAATGGCAATCTGGCGCTCGACCCCTGGATTCGGCAATGTCAATGCCGTCTGGATTCACTATAAAGGCTGGCCGAGATCCCCCGACGCCTAGTGGGACAGATACCACCTGGGACACGCTGATTGACAATGTCAACTTAGGTCCGTCGACAAATTACATTAACTGGATAGCCGAGCGGGATAACTATGTTCAACAGGCCGACGCTAAGTACCAACAAGATATCAATGCGATTAATGCGAGCTAACGATCAACAAATTGCCGCATTGGCGGCATCCGACCCAGACGCCAAAAGACGCCTAGACGAGGAAACGCGACGCCAAGCTAAAACAAGCGGAAGCTGACCGTCAGGCGCAGTTCGCATCCTTGGAGGCGGCTCACCAAGCCAGATTACCGCCTTAAACCAACAGATCGCCAAAAGCGAGCGCGCGATCGCCAAGGAATTCGCCCGCCGAGAAAAGGCTATACCATCCGCGCCTATCGCCAACTGCTCAACCAGCCCATACCAAAAGGCGCGCGAACGGTCCAGCGTTTCCAGTATCAACCCATGGAAACGCGGGACCATGCCGATATTTAATCTCCGCTATTACTTGGACGATTCGGCGACACTTGGGCTTTCCGGCGGTCAATCCAATGAGCCGGATTATCATTCATCCTTCGGCTCACTCAATTTCAGTCAGGAACTAAATAACAAGCTAACCACGCTGTCGGCGGCCTATAGCTATACACATAACGAAGTTTCTCGTAACTCCGCAAGCCATGCCAGCCATCACGCCAGCGACCCAAGGCACAACCCGACCACGTACCCCACGCTCGACGCGAATAACGATTTTCATGGATTTAATTTAGGGCTTACGCAGGTCATGGATAAAAACACACTGGTTCGGCTTTCCGCCAACTACACTCGACAAACGGGGTATCTCAGCAACCCGTATAAGTCCGTTTATGTTCGCGGCGAAATAACGCCAGAAGAATATTACGATATTCAGACGGCACCTGCGGGTAAGTTGGACTGGAATTCGATCACCAAGCTGGAAGTGCAAGGCATCGACCTTTTCAGAGAAGTCCGCCCGGATGAGCGTAACCTGTTCTCGCTATCGACCGGCTTTAACCGGTTTATTCCCGAACTGAACGCGGCGGCGCATTTCGACTACCGATTTTATGTCGACGACTGGGGAATTGACTCACATACCTTTGAGCTGAAGTGGTTCCAGACTTTACCCTGGGGCGTCACGGTGACCCCGACGCTCCGCTATTACTCCCAGTCCGGCGCGGACTTTTTCGCGCCATACTTCCTGGCGCCGCGCGCCGATGGCCACTATTCCAGCGATTACCGACTGTCGGCGTACGGCGCCCTGAGCGGCGGCGTGGCCGTCACCAAACAGATCACCAAGGGCATCAGTCTGAATCTGGGCGTCGAGTACTACACCCACCAAGGCGACCTCAAGCTAGGCGGCGGCGGGGAGTCGAACTATGCCGACTTCAGCTATTGGCTGACCCACGCCGGATTGAAGATCGACCTGTCGGCGCCGGGCATGGGCTTTGACGTCGACGATGGCGGTCACCACCATCATCATCATGGCGCCGCGCCGCCGCCGGGGCTGATGTTTGCCCACATGATGAATCAAACCAATGCTGTGATGGTCGGCTACCGCTACCTGTATACCAACCAGACCGGCGCCATTCAGCGTGGGTCCAGCACGGTAAGCGAACCCACGGTGCGCGCGGCCGGTTGCGGCTCGGTGCGCTGCGAGGCCCGCCCCACCGAGATGAGCATGCAGATGCACATGCTGGAACTGATGTACGCGCCAACCGACTGGCTAAACGTCATGGTCATGCCGCAGCTGATGGACATGAGCATGAATCTCACCCAACTCCCCGGCGCATCCGAGGAAAGTACCCACGGCGGCAAGCACAGCACGCATGGACTCGGCGATACGCTGATGTCGGCTCTGGTCAAGCTATTCGACGTCGATGGACACCACGCCCACCTGGGTCTGACCTTCAGCGCGCCCAGCGGCGACGTCGACCTCACCCTCGACGGCCGCAAGAATGCCGACAGCGAATTGCAGGACTATGGCATGCAGTTGGGGAGCGGGACTTGGGACTTTCGGCCCAGCCTAACCTACACCGGCCAGGCGAGCGACCTGTTCTGGGGAGCGCAAATCAACGGCATCCAGCGACTAACCGACCGCAACAAGACCGGCTATGTCTTGGGTGACCAGCTTCAATTGACCGCCTGGGGCGGCTACGCCTTCACCGACTGGATATCGGCCAGCTTGCGCGGGATCTATACCCATCAGGGAAAAATTCGCGGCGCCTTCAATCGGCCACACCCGGAAAGCGCAACCGTCGACTTCACCCAAAACTACGGCGGGGAGTTCTGGGACATTGGGATCGGATTCAACCTGAGTGTCCCGAGTGGCGCCTTTGCCGGGCACACCTTGGGCGTCGAATGGCAGCAGCCGGTGGCGACGCATTTCAACGGTTACCAGTTGGAACGCGAAGGCACGTTGGCGGCCACCTGGACGTATTCGTTCTGAAACCGAAAAACGCGGTCAACGCCGACTAGCCGAACGCCAGCGGCCGTAGTTAGTCCGGGCAGTCTCCTGCGTGGCGGATCGATCCAGCCAACGGTCGGATCCATCCGCCGACACATGCGCGCTGTATCGCCGGAACCATCGTTATCTCTCTTGGGATACGGCGTCCGACCGAATGCTTACATTCACACACACCTGTGTGAAATGACACGCACCGCCCCCTCGTTCGCCCACTGCAATCTCTAAACGAATCGTCTCAGCCGGTCGAATCGACATAGGCATCAATATTGCCTCAGATGCACCCAAGGAGTCGGATCGAATCGGATCGGATCGGATAGGGAAATCGCTATTTTCGGGCGACTGAGGCGAACCCGCTGCAGTCACGTGAGTTTTGCCCCACAAACCTAAAATCGTAAGGAGAAATGTTTAATGAAGAGTTTTAGCCTATCAACGCTCGCCGTCCTGACCGCCGGGTCATTCTCCGCGGTCGTCGCGCCGGCAGCGTCAGCCGCCACCGTCACGTTCACCGGCATGCCATCGGCCATCTATGGCCAAGCAAACGAGACGCCCGTTGCGGGTGCCTGCCCGACAACCGGCGGTACCGCCTGCTTCCAGCAGGATGGCGTAGTAGTCGGGGTTGTGAAAGACCCTACCGATGTCGGCTCGCATGTTCATCGACAAGGTACTACGGCAGATCGGGAGGCCCAGTACCACCCGGACTCCACTGGCTTCTACATCCGCAAAGCCGACCTGTCCAACTTCAGCGTTACGTCACTGGATGTCAACTCGGTCCTCGAAGCCGGCGGCGAATTCGCGATTTATGGTTACAGCTCAGCGCTGAACCCCGGTCTGCTGACCACGGACGTTGCGTCCGCCCCGGATTGGGGGAGCGTTTCGCCAGTGGCGACTTATAAGTTTGCCAACGACGGCAGCAGTGTCCAGCGAACTCTGAACCTGGCAACCCTGGGAGCCGCCTTCGGCGATGTCGGGGCCATCTGGATCCACCTTGTCGGATTTCCGCACAGCCCAACGACCAACTATCTGAACGCGCCACCGCCGGATTTCGATCTCCGCCTGGACAACATCACGCTGGGCGCTCCGGTTCCGGTACCTGCGGGCATCTGGCTGCTGGGATCAGGCCTTGTAGCTCTGTTCGGCCGTAAGAAGCTGACCGCCGCCGCTTAAGATCCTCGGCCACCGCCCAAACCAAGGCCGCCCACAAGGGCGGCTTTTTTTTGCCTCGATTCACGGTCATGCCGTTGGGCCAAGCCCAACCTTCCCTCGGGGCCGTTTCCGCAAGCGGAATTCGCTGGCCGAACGGAGTCGAAGCCAATCGGCAGAACGCGAAGCGGCCGCGCCCCGGCCTCCTACTCCATGGCCCATCTAGCCGCATTGACCGCGAACTGCGTGGAAACACGCAGTTCGGCTCAGGCGCATCGCGCCAAATCACCTGCGGCGCAAGGGGTTTCAGCCATGGCACAAGCTCTGCTTAAGCCTGGAGACGCGGCTCGGCGGGATATCGCCTGTTCGGCCTGCCGCTTAAACAGAGGCACCTCGGTGACCCATTTTCCGCCAACCGCCGAATCAAGGCGGCGGCTGAAGGGGGAGTCAGCGTTCGGACGTCGCCGGCAAGCTGCCCGTCCCGACAGGCCGGCCAAGCTGACCGCGATGAGTCACCGAGCCGTTCGCCAGGAAAACTACATTTCGATTCCACTTAAGTCATTTTGAAAAATCTTTAGGGAGCAACCATGTCACAGCAAGCCAAACTGGCCAAAGCCATCGCTCGGATCCTCGCCGGGTCGGCACTTGCCGCCGGCGCCTCAAGCGCCTTCGCGACCTCGACCACCATGTATAACCTGACGACCGCTGGCGGAGCGGACTTCAGCAGCAACACAACCCCGTGCGCGCCGTGTAACGGCGGCCAAGGAACCGACGGCTGGGTTTGGGGCTTCGATAAGGCGCCGAGCGGAACCACAACCTCGGCGGCCAAGTGGGCGGGCACGGCGGGGCTTAATACCACACCGTTCGGCTATACCGGCGGCGGTGTCGTTCACTGGGCGGTCGGCGTAACTGCCGTCGGAGACAGCGCGGAAATTTCCAGCCAGGATTCGTTCAATCGTTACGGAGTCGCGGCCGATATCGACACCGCCAAAGGCGCGTGGAGCGATGTTGTGGCCAACGCTCAAGGCTGGCGCCACGATCTGGATTTTGGTCTGTTCAGGTCGGATGTCGATACCCAAGTCAGACTGACCGTAAAGGGCGTCAAGCAAACTGGAACCAACTTTGGCTTCACCATCTTCAAAGGCATGGATACCAGCACGGTCGCCTATAGCCACCATGGCGCCTGGAACTTACTGAACAACACAGCCGGATATACCGGCTCTTCGGTTCCCGGCGGCGGCACGTCGTTCCAACCCACGGATATCGTCGCCGCCAGCAAGGGCGATCCGGATGGCGCGGGTCCACTGACCGCTAGCGATCTGAACGTCATCATCTTTCAGGCGGCCGCCGGGCAGGTGTACACGATCGCGCTGGGCGGCTACCGCAATGGCGCGTGGTCCGACACGGTCGACGGCTACCAATTGAAGGTCGAGGCCGTGCCCATCCCCGCCGCCGCCTGGTTGTTTGGCAGCGGCGTAAGTTTGTTCGCGGGGATCTCCCGCCGCAGAAAGGGCCCGCTCGCCAAAACCGCATAAGCTCCGCCGCGTCTGGCGCGGGGCTTTCGGATCGAAAGCCCCGAGAAGCTCGCGATACGCGAGCTTCTCGGGGCGTGGCGATTGGCCGCGACGGGTCGATTCGGCTCGCCAGCCGCCTGAACGATGCGCAGCAACCCTCCGAGAAAAACAATGAAAAACCTCGCAAAATCCCTCTTTTGCGTCTGGCCGCTAGCCGCGGGGCCGACCCTGGCTCACGGGCCAAAGCCGATGCCGCTGGTGAACGTCCCCATTCCGCCGGTACCGGGCTTACTGGACGGCACCGATCCGATTGTGGTCAACAAAGCCGCGGCCATCGCCCTCGGCAAGGCGCTGTTTTGGGATGTCAACGTCGGCAGCGACGGCATGGCCTGCGCATCCTGCCATTTTCACGCTGGCGCCGACCGTCGCGTGAAAAACCAATTGAATCCGGGCGAGAAAGCCACCACCGCAACTGGGGACAGCTTTCAGCCGCTGCCATCCGGCGGCGGCGGCGCCAATTACACGCTGCGAGCCGCGGATTTTCCGACCTTTCAATACAACAATCCGCTGAATCAGCTTAGCGGCATCAAGTTTTCCACGGACGATGTCGTCTCGTCGTCCGGCACCTTTAGCGGCCAGTTTAGCGATACATCACGCTTTGCCGGCAGCAGCGACGCCTGCGCGCGCAGTGCCGACCCGGTATTTCATGTCAACGGAATCGGCACCCGCCGCGTTGAACCACGTAACGCGCCAACGGTCATCAACGCGATTTTCAACCATCGGAACTTTTGGGATGGTCGCGCCAATAACATCTTCAATGGCAGCAGCCCTTGGGGCGAACGCGACCCCAACGCCGGCGTTTGGGTAAGAACCAACGCCCGAACGGTCAGCAAGCAACGTCTGCATTTGATCAATTCATCGCTCGCGTCGCTATCCACCGCACCTCCTCTGAGTGATAGCGAGATGGCTTGCCGACAGCGCCAATGGCCGGATATCGGCCGCAAGCTGCTGTTCCGACAGCCCTTGCAGAGCCAGAAAGTCCACAACACCGATAGCGTCCTGGGCGGCCTGAGCTTGAGCACGCCCGGTAATCTGAAAAACGGACTGAACACGACTTATCAACGTCTCATCTCGCAGGCGTTCAATTCCAAGTACTGGGCTTTTGGCGGCACTGGCCCATTTGGCGCGCCCACCGGCAAGGCGCCCTACACGCAAATGGAAGCCAATTTCGCCATGTTCTTTGGCATCGCCCTTCAGCTCTATCAGGGCACGCTGATCAGCGATCAGGCACCGATCGACCTAACCGAGCGGCACCCGGTCACCAAGGCGCCGACCTGGGGCGGCTTGGGCTATACGCCCCAGCAGATCAGTACGCTTAACCTGGGCCTCGACACCTTCGTCAACAATCACTGCAACATCTGCCATGGCGGACCGACGATGACGGTGGAGGCGATCACGCTAAACAGTACGCTGGTGACACCGACACCGGGCAAGACCTACGGACCGGCTTACGCGCAAATTCCCTACGGACCAGACGCACTGGGATCCGGCCGCGCCGCGGCCGCATCCGGTGTCAATACATCCGACAAGGTCAGTCTTGTCTCCAGACAGGACATGGATGGCGGACCGAAACTAATCGACCTGGGTTTTGCCAACACCGGCGTCGGCGACCCGAACAATGATCCCGGGATCAACAACGTCGACGATTTTGGCAACCCGCTTTCCTTCGCCAACCAATACGTCAGCTATCTACGTGGTCAATCCAGCCGCGTCCTAGACCCGGGCGTCAGCCGGACCCGAAGCTGCGACTTCAAGGCGCTGCTGGCCATAAACCTGAATTTTCCCAGCACCACCGAATTTACGACAGCGGACGGTCTGCAAGTGGACGGCAGCCGGGAGGGCGCGCCGCGAACGCAAAACTGCCTGAACGACACGTTCGGGCTTGGCAACGCCGCGGCCACCTATATCCCCACCGTCGCCGCGGCCAACGCCGCGGCCGCGGCCGCGCCGGACAAGCTCGCGGTCGCGACCCAGGCGGTGTTCAAAATTCCAGGCTTGCGAAACATTGAGCTGACCGGCCCCTACATGCACAACGGCGGCATGGCAACCTTGGAACAGGTACTGGAGTTCTACAGCCGTCACGGCAATGTGGCCAACGGCAACCGCCACAACTTGGTAACAGCCATCGGCATGGGCAGCGATCCGGCCGCTAGGGCCGCGTTGGTCGCCTTGCTGAAGACCTTTACTGACGAGCGGGTTCGCTATGAACGCGCGCCGTTCGATCATCCGGAAATCCGGATTCCCAACGGTCATCCGGGCAACCAGCAAAGCGTGACAGCCGGCAATAGCCTGAATTCGTCGCTAGCCACGGATGCGTTCCTGGTGGTCCCGGCGGTGGGGGCGACTGGCGCCGCTCAGCCCTTGCGGTCGTTTGACACCTTCCTGGCCCCGTGAAACCAAGGTCACGCCGGGTTTTGCTCGGACTCGTTCCGACCCCGCCCGGCGTGAATCGCCCAACCCAATTTAGCTTCAGGTTTGCCTCATGAAATCTATGATCAATCCGCTCCATCCGTTGCTTTTCGCAGGATGGGTCATGGGTAGTTTGCTACTCGCCACCCCCAACGTTCACGCAGCCCAAGCCAGCTACGGCGGTTCGGCGACGTTAACGTTTACCATCAACAGTATCGCCAACACGACCAATCCCGGCGACTTGAGCAATCTCAGCGCGCAAGCGACATTTGAACTGGCTGGTTCGCCCGATTCATTTGTCTTTATTTCTGGGAATGGCAACGCCGCATCCCCGACGCAAAATGCCGGCCCAACGTCCCTTAGCGTAGGTGATCGCTTCAGCTACACCTTTGACGCACTCGGTTCGGTCGAGAACGGCAGCGTCGACGCCTCGCACACCGGCTGGTATGGCCTCAGCTTCACTAGTTTGACCGGCGACAGCTACCAGATCGGCGTAACGCTGGATTACGCCCTGACCGCCAATGCCAATGGCCCGCAGTTCGCGGCGAGTCAAGTTCGGCTCGACTACTTTGACGCCAATGGCAGCGTCACACCGGGTTCTGAATTACTTCTGGCGACCAAGGATTTTCTGCCCAGCAATGACATAACCGGCTCCAGCGGACTTCTTACTCTGCTGGTTTCGGCTGGGACCCCTAATAATGCGCTGCTGGCTGATGTTGCGATCAGTGGCAATCTTGAGGCAGCGGCAGTCCCCGTACCCGCCATGGCGTGGCCGTTCTTGGCCAGCCTGGTTGCCATGTCCCGTTTATCCCGCCGCCCGACGCATTTAGCGGCAAATGCATAAAGCCATTGCGCGACTGATAACGACGCTATCGTGCGGTCAATTCAATGGACACAGACGACCGAAAAGCTTCGCCCATGACCGGTAAAAACACCGGAACGCAACGAGACGGCTCGATACCCGTTAGCCCGGTTCCTGCCTTGTTCGTCTTCGCCCCATGCGAAAGCGAATTCGGTGGGGTTTTGCGCTCCTTGACCGACAGACTTTTCCTTCCCACCTTTCTAGTGGCCCTGGGAAGCTGGACTGTCAGCCGACTTTCCAGCCAGGACAGGTTTACTGCGCGGTAGGCGACCCTCGCGATGGAGCGGACGAGCATTCTGTTGTTGCTGACCCCACTCCTTTTTAGCTTGGCGTTCGTGCTGTTGCACCACTACCGGTCTTGGAACCGTCGCAAGACTCATCGGCAGAAAGAGTAATACCAACATTTCCGTCCAATGTAGGCTTCGATTTCCTCTACTGGCGTCAGGGGCGTAGCCCCCGAAGGCCTGAAGTCACAACCGCCCCGTAATCTGTTTGCTGAGCGAGTCCGAAGCTGCCCGGCTAGCTCGGGTGGAAGCCACCCAATCGGGATCGGGATAATCCTGGGCAGCGCGTTCGAGTTCGGGTTGACGGAGAGTCACGAAAGTCAGTCATTACGGTTGCGTGATTTGCCGCAGCCATAAGCCATTTCACGCGATCAGGGACGACCGACACACCGATCTCATGCGATTCACCCTGACAGAAATCCCCCCTGGCAACGTTCACGCCCAGATCATTCACCCACTTTAACAATGGTTTCGCCTCAGTATCGGCCGTTCCGGGGCAACAGCTGCTGCTAGCTTGTGAGCTCGCCGGTGTTCAGCAGGGTAATGGCACAGCCCTTGCGTTTCCCGATGCGCACCGACATGAGTCAGCGAGTTGTGTGAAAACTCATCCAGGCCGGAAACGCCCGCCAGAGCTTCCCTGCCGAGCAACGTCGCCTCTCAACGGCGCGGGAGCGCATTTGCATACCCGCACTTTTATTTTTCGAGAGACTTTATGTACAGAACCAAGTTATCCAAGGCCATCCTAATGGCTGTTAGTGGCACGGCGTTGCTGACCGGCGCGGTGTCCACCGCGTCCGCGCACACCATGTACAACACGTTCCTCACGGTGGATAGAAACGCTGACACCGATGGCTGGACGCACACCGGCGGAATCGGTAACGGTGGCCCTTTGCAGCCGTGGGTTGGCATCGCTAACAAGCCGTTTGGATACGCCGGTGCCGCCCATTTGAATTGGGCCGCCGAACTTCACGATGCGGGCGATCAACTTGAGATTTCCCAGGCTGATGCCGAAGCTCGCTACACCTTCTCTGCCGAGATCGATACCGCAAAAGGCGCCTGGAAGGACGCGACCGGTACTGGTTGGAAGCATCAGACGGACCTCGGCCTGATCAAGTCGAATGTGACCCAGAAAGTTAGCCTGAACCTGACTTATCTCGGCGCCACACCGGGCGACAATAGCCAGAATTTCGGCATTACCGTGTTTGAAGGCATGGACACCACTGCGTCTGGCTACAGCCACCACGGCGGCTGGAACAACGCTACCAAGCCTGAAACGACCAGCAACCCGTTTTATGCCGCAGGGGTCGGTCAGGGCATGACCTATCTCACCCACGACGCCACGGTGGACACCGTGAATGCCCTGATGTTCACAGCCGAAGCCGGCAAGGTGTATACGATCGCGCTCGGCGGTTCGGGTGGAACTAGCTGGTTTGAGCCGGTCGCCGGCTACAAATTGTCGATTTCGACAGCACCGGTTCCAGTGCCCGCGGCCGTGTGGCTGTTGGGCAGTGCCCTTGCCGGATTCGGCGCCTTTGGACGGCGCGGCGATAAGGGAAACAAGGCAGGCTGAGATAGCCCGTCCGTGGCCGGCCACGCGCCGGCCACGCCTGCTCCGAACAGAGCTGATCCTGACCGGAATCTGTGTGCGACGCACAGACCTGAGCCTGGCCTACCCCGCTCGCATCACCTAGCCCCCCGAAACTCCGCGCCCCCTGGTCCAACCAACAGGGGCTCGAACCGCCTCGCGGACATTCGAAATTTAACCCGACTAAGACTGACGAGGACTTGGAAACCGATCTGGCGTACGGGACGGTGCGGAGGGAGCGAAGAGGTTTGAGCCTGTAATGGGGCAAAACCAACAGGATGAGTATCCACGAAGGCCCCATTTGGGTTTTCAAAAATGCGTCAACCAACCATGCCAAGGGCTTTAGCGGGTTCACCACGGCTTCTGGCGATTGCTCAAATGAACAGCGCGCCGGATTGAGAAAAAACCCAACGCCTTATCCGTACCGGACATTTGATAGTCGTCGCGACCTGTCGTAAGGATGAAGATAGCCAACTTTAGCGAAATCCGGTTGGACGGCTGGTCGATAGCAATTTACCGCGCTAACATTTGAGCCACATTAATTCTAGGATATGGATATCACTGCGCGGCACCCAGCCACGTTAATGGTGAATCAATAAACGGAATCGTAAAGCGTAAAAAACCGACAGCGGCGCCATTTTTGACCGTCCGAGTCAACCTTCATATTAACCGGTTAGGCTAGTTATGAAATCACGACCATGGAGAAGCGCAGCGGTAAAAGACCGCTGCGCGGATGCGGGGTTGGATCAGTAAATTGATGCGCCGGGTACCAAGGTCAGATAGGCCAGAAGACCATAGCAAACCACGGCCAAGCCGGCGTGAGTGGCGATGATGCCAAGCGGAACGGCCTTGCCACGCTTGCGCAGCACACCCATGAAGATGCCAAGGAGAATGATGACGACCGCCAGGCCGACATTCGGATAGAGCCGCGCATCATCGATCGCGACCGTGATGACAAATGCCGAACCCAACAATGCCGTGGCGGCATGCAGAACAGGATAAAAGGGATCGACAGGTTGCTTCTTCCAAATATCTTTTACGATCATCAGACCCATGCAAGCCACTAGCGTAAATATAGCTAAGGCACCCATCAACATAGCTCAAACCCTCACAAAAATTCACGGCAAATTGCCGCACGATTTACCATGAAATTCACATGCCATATGACAAGCCCTTGATGACACTATAACTATATCTTTGGTAAGGACATTATCGTGCTGGATTTAGCACATGAATTGCGGCAAATAGCCCATTGAATCTATTTGGAGCAACCGATTGATCCATGCCCAATTGCTTGCGCCACCTCACTTCACGTTTGTGCTTTGCTGGGTATCGCGGCGTTTTCGCGCACGTCGACCCGACTAAGCGAGTCCGATCGGAAACCGCTCGGTGACCGCCACTTGGCGGACAGCTCCCGGCATGGCGTATCCAAGGCATTACCTCTTGAACCGAGACTACCCATGACCGATTTCCTCCAACGTGGACAAGCGGCAATTCAACGCCGCGACTTCGCGGCAGCGCGGCATTGTTTCGAACAGGCGGTCGCCGCCGATCCGGACGATCCGCAGGCGAAAGCTTGCCTCGGCCAGACGCTGTGTTGGATGGGGCAAGTCGAGAGCGGCCTGGGCTATTTGCGCGACGCGGGGCGAAAGCTGCTGAAGCAGGCCCGAAAAACCGGCGACATCAGCCTAGTGCTGAGCTTGACCGAGCAGTTGCAGCATTGGAACGATTACCCCGGCGCCCTGGCCTTGGGCCGCGAGGCGGTCCAGGTCAATCCCGCGCAGGTTCGCGGCTACCAGCTGCTGGCGCTGAGCTATTCCAGGCTCAACCAACCGCAGCCAGCGCTGGTGGCGGCCCGTCGGGCGGCCAGCCTGGCCCCGCAAAGCGCGATGCTGCAAATCCTGCTGGCGACATTGGAAGCGACGAACAAGGACCATGACGCGGCAAGAGAACGACTCGAACAGGTCTTGACGCTCCCCAACCTGTCGGCGGAAGAAAAATTCCGCGCCCATAAAGAATTGGCGATCGTTTTGGACAAGCTGAAGCACTATCCGGCCGTGTTTCCTCACTTGCATGCCGCCGCGGCTATTGCGACCTCGCTTCCAGAGGTCACAAGGCTGGATCCGGCCCTCGTGCCGAACATGCTGAAAGTCAATGAACAGGAATTCGACGCGGCACTGCTTGGCCGCTGGCGAGACGCGCCATTCCCCGCCGCCGAGCCGGCCGCCCCGATCTTCCTGATGGGCTTCATGCGCTCGGGGACCACATTAACCCAGGAGGTTCTAGGCACTCACCCGGCGGTTTTTGTGGCCGACGAACCGAGTTTCACCGTGGCGTTGGTCGATGAACTCAGCCGCATCACGCCGCCCCGCGCGAGCATTCCGGCGCGGCTGCGCGAGTTGGATTTCGCCGGGGTGCTGCACCTGCGCGAAACCTATTGGAATCTGGTCAGAGGCCGCTATGGCGACGCTTTTGCCGGACGGGTGTTTGTCGACAAGACCACCATGAACAGCATCGACGCCGGACTGCTCAACGTCCTGTTTCCCGATGGCAAGATCCTGTTTCTGCTTCGCGATCCGCGCGATGTCTGCCTGAGCTGCTTCATGCAAGTGATGACGCCGACGCCGGCGACGCTGCATCTGCTGACCTGGGAAGGAACGGCGCGCTTCTACGCGCAAACCCTGCATTTCTGGCAAATGATCAAGCCGCGTTTGACCCTGCCCTTACTGGAACTACGCTACGAGGACGCGGTGCTGAATTTCGAGCGCGTGTTTCGCGAGGTCCTGACGTTCATCGGCCTGGAATGGGATGCCGGCGTTGCCAACTTTCATGTCCGGGCAGGTGGCCGATACATCGCCAGCCCCAGCTTCAACCAAGTCGCCCAGCCGCTTTATTCATCCTCGGTGGGACGCTGGCAACACTACGCGGCGGAATTCGACACCATCCTGCCACTGCTCCAGCCCTCTCTGGTCGATCGGAACGACCCACGCTGACCGCGCCGATCAAGACCCACGGGCGCGGCGTGGATCGCGCGGCTTGCCCTTACTCGATTTGCGGGAAATCGCGCACCCCTGCGGCAAAGCACTCAGACGCATCGACATATCACCCGGTTTATTCGACTCGCGAGCGGCCGATCATACGAATCGCCGCTTGGCTTCGATTTTGCTGCTTGTTAACCAAACCTAGCAGCACATCAGATCGATGTGACACACCCAGCGCATCGCTCGACATGGCCGCGACGCCTCGGCCGGGGAAGCTTCACCTTCCCGGCCCGCGAATCCGCTGGCTGAACGCCCGCCGTTATCCCGAAAACCTGTCGGTGGCCGAGACGGCGGGCGGGCGCGGTCACGCTGGGTTCGGGACTGGGCCGTGCGGGACGACTAAAACTCCCCACGCGCAATTTTTAACGCTTTATCAACTTTGAGGTTTTTATGGTACGCCGTCAGGTGACCACGATCGCGGCCATGGCATTGGCCGCAGTCGCCGCGCTGGCTTTTGGCCCGTTCAGCGAACCGACCCCGCCTTCCGACGCCATTGCGGCCGTCGGCCACGCCGACCTCGGCACGCTAAGGACGGCATTCGACAGCTGGCGCGAAGCTTACGAACGTCGCGGCGGCAGCTTTGAAGTCGTGCGTCTGAATTTAGGCTACTCCGCGGCCGTATCCATGGCCCCGACCGCCGCCCACGGCTCGACAGCCCTCAATCTGGTCAACGGCGAACTGGATTTTTCCGCCAGCCGCCTCAAGCCGGGCAGCTACGCGCTTTGGCTGATCGATAACGGCGACGAGCCGGGCAATTCGATCCGGCCCGAGAACACCGACCGCTTTCTGCGCGTTGGCGAATTCACCACGGATAACGCCGGCCAGGGCGCGCTAAGGACGCGTCTCGACCGCGAGCAACTCCGCGGCTTTAGCATCGACTCGCTGGCGCTAACCGTCGCCGACCACGCGCCGACCGATGGCGTGGTGATCTCTGGCGGCGCCGACCTGCTGCAAAAGCTGTATTACAACAGTCAGTTCTGGAGTTTGGCGGGGCTTGGCGAAGCCGGCAAGCCAGCCGAGCCCAGGACCCAACCATTCGACTTTTTGCTGCCGAAACTGGCGCGCGCGGATGGCGCCAGCGATTTAAGCGCCGTGCTGGGCGCGCAGGTTGCGCAAGGCCGCCAGCTTTTCCATAACGAAACGTTTGGCGGCAACGGCCGCACCTGCGGCACCTGTCATCGGGCCGACAACAACTTCACGCTCGACCCCAACTACATCGCCAAACTGCCGAACAGCGATCCGCTGTTTGTGGCGGAAACCAATCCCGCGCTGCGTGGCCTGGAAAATCCCAGCTTGCTTCGCAAGTACGGCCTGATCCTCACCAGCGTCGACGGACTGGACCACGCCCCGATCTTCCGCAGTGTGCCGCACCTGCTGGCCATGGGCACATCTATTGTCAGCGAATCGACGGATCCGGCCAAGCTGGCTCCCCACACGGTTTTCAAAGCCGGCGAATTCGCGGCCGACAATGCGTTTACCAACGCAACCGGCTGGGGCGGCGACGGCGCGCCCGGTTCAGGCTCGTTGAATGAATTCGCCCTGGGCGCGGTGTTCCAGCACTTCCCCAAGACGCTGAACCGCAATGTCGACGCCAAGGACGCGATACCGGACGACTTCCGCATGCCGAGCGCGGCGGAGCTGGATGCGATCGAGGCGTATACCCTCTCACTCGGCCGTAGCAAGGATTATCCGTTGTGGAAAATGACCTTCCTGGACCCGCTGACGCAAGCCGGCAAGACGCTGTTCGACACCAAGGAAAACCCCTGCTCCAACGGCGGCGAGCAGACCGGTGGACCACCCGCATCGGTTGTGGTTTGCAGCGATGGCGGCAACGTGGTCCAAGGTCAGACGGCCAACTGCAACGGCTGCCATCAGCATGCCGGCGCCCGCAGTTCCACCACGTTCGCCAATCCGTCGCGCAATACCGGCATCGAGAACCTGAAAATCAATCCGGCGCGGCTGGTTTATCCCGAATTGGCCCAGGACGCCGGCTTTGGCCGCGAAGCGACCAGTTGCGGGCCGAATGGCGATTCCTGCTTTGGGGATGGTCGATTCAACACGCCGACGCTGATCGAAGCCGCCGATACCGCGCCCTACTTCCACAACAACAGCGTCACAACCCTGGAGGAGTCCATCGGCGCCTACAACAGCGACGCTTTCAACTTTTCGCCCGGCGCATTCACGTCCAAGGGTCATGACCGTCGCGTCAAGCTCGACGCGAGTCAGATCGTGGCCGTGGCTTCATTCCTGCGCGCGATCAACGCCGTCGACAACATCCGCACGGCCAACCGTCTGGACAGTCAAGCCAGACAGCTCGTCAACAATGCCAGCGCCCGCGACCTAGCCAACCTCGCCAGGGAGGAGACCGATGACGCGATCGCGGTGCTGCGTAACGGCGTCCACGGCGCCTACGGCAAGGCCCTCGCCCGGCTTGACGAGGCCCGTCTGCGCGAAACACTGGCATTGATCGCGCCGGCCAAACCGCTGCGGGACGCCATGCTCGGTCAAGCCATTGCCCGGCGCAACGCCGCGCTTGCCCTTCTGGCGACTTGCGATGAAAGCGCCCCGCGCCCACCAGCCGTCGGCTCGTCACCGGCCGGATTTGTCTATAGCTGCGCGGAGTTGAACGCGCGCTAGCCGATCGCGGATCATCGGAACCCGCCCAGGACGAGTTGCCGAAAAGAGAGATCCTCGGCAGCCTTTGGGGCGGGGGCCGAATGCGCCGCCCGGTTCCAAAACGCGGCCGGTGGCCCTTCAAGGCGACGAGCCGGGGAATCACACCCCGCCGATCCGCGTGTTGAAAAAGACCCGGACGGGTCTTTTTCAACGTCCTGCTAGCGATTCCCCCGGAAATACAGAACGGCTCTGGCGAAAGCATCCTGACCGATCCGCTGGCCAGCGCGGCGCCCGGTGTAGTCGTCGACTTGCGGATGGATACCGCCCCACAGCCGCGATATGCCCGCTTGATCCGCCGCGTCGAAGTAGCTCGCCCATTGCAGCCGGACATCCTCGGACGGCCCGCGTTCATGAATCAGATAGCCGTCCTTTTTGGCGACGAAGCCATCAAACAAGCCGCCCGGAAAGAACTCGCTACCGGTGATTGCGGCCAGGACTTCCGCCGCCGCGCGACTGAAGGTGCTGTGACCGGAGTAGTAGCCGGGAAAGGCCGGCGTGACAAACGTCGGTCGCTGATAGGGCACCCAGGCCTTGCCCAAGTTCCAGCTAACCCCGCTCACCGTCGTCTTGGGATCGGCCGGGCTGCCCGGCCACGAAAGCACGGCGATGTCCCCCACCACACCGCCGGCCTCGGGCGTCACCAACTGCTGATGACGTCCGCCAGGCGCCGCGGTTTCGGTGGTGATCAGCTCGATCAGGCCCGGTACCAAGGGCAGGCCATCGGGATGGTAGGAAGGCAGCGCCGGGTTGGATGACTGGCCACGCTTGGCCATGTAACGGATGAAGGTAATCGGCCGCGCGCCATCGTATTTGGCCTTCGCGCCCCAGCAGGCGATGGCCGCGTCGTGAGTGGCGGCGTTGAGCGCAAAGTAGGTTTTGACATCCCATTCCAGCGGGTCCAACGGCGCGCCCGCGCCCGCCAAGCGGCGTGGAAAGCTAGGCGAATCGGCGACGGCGTTGGCGATCGCATTCCAGTGGCCAGGCGGTGTTTCCGATGTAGGACCATCGGCCCAGTATTCGGCCAATACGCGACCGAAATCGCCGCGCTTGACCCACTGGGGGGTATACGGCTGTCCGGTCACCGGATTCACCGGGTAGCCCGTGCCGGCGTCGCTGCCCAGCGGGTTGGCGCCCATCGCGGCCGGCGAGATGTCGATCAGCGTCGGATCGTCCGGCGTCAACTGGCTGGACAAGCGAATCAACTGTACGGCCATGGCGCGCAGTTCGGCGTCGCCACTTCGTCCAAGCCGGGGCGGCGGACCGGGGTCCAGGTAAAGCAGTTCGGGAGACGCCTTGGTCAGCGCGAACGGCGTGACGCTGCCCCATTGCGGCCCGATGAACCCCTGCACGTTGCCGGCCAGCGGAATCCCGTTCTGCGTGACGATTCGGTCCAGCGCCAATTGCTGCCACCGGTTCGGATCGAGCTGGTAGCTCGGCTCGGTTGGGTCGGTGAGGGCGATGTCGCGATCCTTGACGATCATCGGTTTGTTGACCGGCCGATAAGCCAGATCGGCGTAGCGCCCCGCTTCGTTGGACCCGTCGCGAAGACCGGCGGCCAAAACTGCCGCCGCGATGCGATTGCCGACGGCGGCTGGACGATCGCCCGACGTTTGCGTGTATTGGGGATCCAGCCCGAGGACCGTCATTCGCGCATCGAAGCTTTGCCTGGCGGCGACATGGTTGATGGCCAAGCGTTCCGAATAGCGCGCCACGAGCACGCGGTAGGCCGCGAAACTGATGGCGATGTCGCGATCAACGTTAGGGGTGGCGGTGACCGGACGCTCGGCCTTGAAATAGGCTTGGGCCCTGCCGTCATAGGCGGACCAGGCATCGTACATGGCCGCCGATAGATGGAAGAGGTTGCGCGCGTGAACCGGCGGTCGCGGAGTGTCGCCACGTATGGCGTTCAAAGTCTGCTCGTTCCACTGCCGCGCGACGGATTGAGTCGTAGTCGGACGGTTGCCGCAATAAAACGATGCCACGCCCTGATCGAAGCTGTGGCAGATCGACGCGCCACGATCCGCCGTATTGACCGCGCTGCAAACGCCGCAATGCGCGCTGGCGGCGACGCAGGCACCCAAGGCTTGCCCCGGCCCCGCCGAGGCGCAGGTGCCGCTGACCGCGTCCCCGCTGGGAACCGCGCCGCAGCTTCGGGCAATCCGCGCCGTCGCCTTGGCCTGAGCCCGCCTGAGCGGCGCCGAAGCCGCGCCCAGACAGGATTGCAAATCCGCGCTCGACTGTACCGACCGGCCGGCCAGTTTGCGGCGCACGCATTTGCGATATTCACCCCATTCAGCGCGGGCGACCGAAACCAGTTCGCTAGCCGCGCGCGTCTGACAGGCCGCGATCCGCGGCGATGTGACCTGAGTTTGTGCCGCGCTGGCCAGACGTTCGCCAAATAACGCCTTCAGGTCAATCCAAGAGGCCATCGCGGCGTTCACGGCAGCCGCGCTGGCCGGTCCCAATTCTGGCGAATCCGCGCAGTAGCGCCGGGCGCTGGCGATGGTGCGCGCCTGGGCCCGCGCGACCGACGGGGATGGGCCGGTCAAACACGAGCCCACCTGGTTCGGTGCCAAGCGTCCGCGCTGCGCGAGACGCAAACAGCGTAGGGCATTTTTCGCCGCGGCCTCGGCAACGGCGCTGCCCCCATTGTGCAGCGCAAGAATGCAAGCCCGTTCGCCGGCATTCGGTGGCACCGCGGCAGCGATACCCGCATGGGCCAACAGCAGCGGCAAAATCACTAGGCTGAGGAAATGGAAGAAACGCATGATGGTCGGTACCGAGTAAGAGTCAGGCTCAACTTAGCCAAAGGGAATTTTCACGCCAACTTCCGCATCGAGGCCCGCCTGGTGCCGTCGGATCCGCCGTTTGTCGGGCAGCGTCGAAGCGAACCGAAAACGATTGGCGGTCGACAGGCACCGACCCCGCTCGGTCTAACCTACCTCATGCGCGGTCAATCTAACCCAGGGCGTGACGTCGAACGGCCGGGCTTGACCATTTATTTTAGCGCCCGCGACAACACCCACTCAGTATCGCGACCCTCAATCCAACGATTGTGCGCGTCGGCCTTTTCAGCCAAGCAGCCGGCCAGCGGCGCAAGACGCAACGCCGGCCGCGTGTTTCCACTGCATTTTGTGGCATATCGCGCAACCTCATGTCGGACATTTTCAGCAACAATCTGATTTTTATCACTTTTGAGTTCGGCGCGCTTATTGCGCCTTCACGGCGGGCCACGCTGTTTTGGGGATAGCTACGCCTACCGTAAACGCCATCACAACAAATACCTAGGAGCGACAATGGGCAGCAATCTATTCGAGTCACCGCACGCCATTATCGGCCGAATCGTTTTGCCCATTTTCCTGGCAACCGCCGCGAACCTGATGCTGGCCGATAGCGCCTCCGCCGCCAGCAAAATCAGGGTTTCCAAGGCGGCACTGTCGGCCCGTACGGGAGCGCTGATGGTGCGCGGCGTCGCCAAGAACGTCACCGGGCCAGTCGAAATCTTCGACCTCAACGGCCGGCGGCTCGGCGCCGGAAAAAGCGGCAAGTTCGGCTTGACGCTGACCAAGGCGGAACTGCCCACCGCGCCCTGCGGCCTTCGGGTTCAAGCCGGCGCGGACGAAACCGTCGTCAACGTGCGCGGCGCCCCCAAGTCCTGCCGACTGCCAGTCACCTGCGGCATCGTCGAACCGGCCCAAGGCGCCGCGCTGCAAGTCAATTCCGAAGTCAGTTTCCGGGCCAACGTGAAGGGCAAGGGACCCGTGTTTCCCCTGACTTACGAATGGGACTTCGCCGGTGGCGCGATGGAAAGACCCAAAGGAACCCTAGGTGGCAATGGCGAAGCCGCCGCCAAGGCGACCTTCGTGCGTAACGACAGCACCTACCGGGTTCGCTTCATCGCCTCGGATGCCAGGGGGCGGCGTTGCGAGGATACGGTCGAGGTGGCCGTTGGCAGCGCGCCGGTGGGTTCGCCAGCCAAGGTGAGCGAACAAAACCCAGCGAAGCTCGGCAACGAACTTGACGGGGTTAAGGGCGATCTCGTCGTACTGCCAGCACCGCAATGGACCATGCAGCATGCCAGCGACGCGCGAACATCGCCTAATTTATGGGCTTCTTTCGACACCCTGGACACCACGCTGAATGCCTATGTGTATCGAAAGGATCTGAAGCCGGCCCTGGTTCCGCCTAGCGAAATAACCCTCCAGTATTCCGCAGCCTCCAACCCCAGCGACCCCGTCGGCTCAGGCTCGATCAACTCCACAAGTCAAAACTGGCCCCTGGGAACACCGTACAGCCAGTCGGTGGTTCGCAAATCGGATTGGTGGGAATCCTACGGTATGAGGGAACCCGGAAAGAAAACCGATGCGAGCAAATATCAAAGTGTCTCCTGGATGGCCATGGCGCCGTGGGCCTGGAGTTTTGCCGATTCGTACCTGAACAAGCCCGAGGGCGACGTTGGCTACTCTCAGGACAATAAGATCAACTTTTCCTACGATTACCCGCCAGATGAAGCCAGCAAGAAAGACAAGGATCCCGCCAAACGGCTCTTGGATCCGGGTTCTCAAATGCCAGGCAAGAGTAGCCCTTATCAGGCCAATGAGCCCAAACCGATGGTGGCTGCTCTTGGGGACAAACTCGGTGCCAACGCGCGGATGCTGCCGGTCACCGACATCGACGACAACAATCGGGTAAACCCCTTTCCGCTCATGCGCGTGCAAGCCATTGAAGGTGGCCAGGTCAAGGCCAGTACCGATGGCGTGCTGACCAGCGGCAAGGACTTCAAGTGCCGCGAATGTCACGCCAAGGGCGGTATCGCCGCCAATCCCAACGCGCCACATACCCGCGATGCGTTCTACTCGACGGCCTACGCCAAGTGGGCGCTTGCCCGTGGCAGTTACAAATTGCCGGAAAAGATTCTGAGTAAACCCGAGTTCTTCGACGCGGCCAGCAAGAGCATCGAAGACCAGGAATATGCGGCGGCTTTGAATTACACCAGCCTCCACCAGTTCTACGATGCCATGACCGTGCTCGACGACATGCTGTATGGGCGCAATCGCGATGACAAGGACGGTGCTTTGGACGGCAAACCACACCAGATGACCATCGGCGCCGACAGCCCGATGGCCTGTGAAGGCTGCCACGGATCGGCTCCGGCGTTCTTTATTCGGGATGAAGCCTGGTGGCAATGGGACCAGCACGACTGGAACTCGCCCGCCTACGATCCCGATTACAGCGTGGTCATGCATCGCTTTCACGGACAGTTGCAGTACAAGAGCCAAACCGACCACAGCGACATCAAGCGCACGGCGAGCGGCTTGTACGAACGCTATGTGGGCGATGGCCCCAATGCGCTTAGCCTGTTTCCGATTTTTAATGCCGATGGATCGCAAAAACCCATGGACGAAAACTGCTTGAAGTGCCACGCCGGGCACCGCGAGCAGCTCTATCGCGACCGCATGTATACGGCGGGTGTCAGTTGCTACGACTGCCACGGCGACATGCTGTCGGTGGGTCAAGCCTACAAGAAGACGGCATCCCGGATCGGCCCCGACGGCAACAAACACCGGGTCCCTTGGTTCGACGAGCCCGATTGCGGCTCCTGTCATACCGGTAACGGCAACGTCGGCGGCGATAAGGCCAATGGCTATTTCAGCGCCGCTGTCATGAAACGCGCCTTCGATGATGCGGACCGTTCCGGCCTGTCGCGGAAGGTCGACCTAAATAACACCGACGCCGCCCGCTTTGCGGTGGTGCCGTTGTTCGATCTAGGCGTGAAGAATCCAGCCACCGCCATCAAAATCAGCTACACGGGCTTTGATCCGACGAAGAGTGCGCTCGGTGAGCTAACCAGCGAGGACCGGACCTTGAAGGTCAGCGCGCCGCTGTTCCGCGAAGGCAAGGACGCGCATGGCAATGTCCCTTGCGCGGCGTGCCATGGCGCGGCGCACGAGATTTGGCCCAACCGCGATCCGAATTCCAACGACAACGTCACGGCGCTGCAGCTGCAGGGTCATACCGGAACGATCCTGGAATGCAGCGTTTGCCACGACAAGGACGCCTTCAAGGATGAGGCGAATCTCGACGGCGGACAGTACAGCGGTGATCCCGTTTCCGGAATCCTCGGCGGGCCGCATAACACCCATCCGGTCAACGACCCCTATTGGTGGCTCTCCGCCCCCGGCGACGTTGCCAATATGTCCAGCGGAAGAACCAATGGCGGTTGGCATAACAACTATGCCAAGAAGCCGGGCCGAAATGGCGAGGATCAGTGTGCCGCCTGCCATGGCGCCGACCACAAGGGAACCCGACTCTCCAAGACGCCGGTCGATCGGGTCTTTGTTAACGCAAGGGCGAAGGGCGTGAAAAAGAAGGTGACGGTCGCGGCAGGTACGCCGATCGGCTGCGACCTTTGCCACGATCTGGAGAAAAGCTTTACCGGATCACCCAGCCGAGCTGCAAAGGCGGTTGCCACCGCGACCGCCCCATCGGGGGATACCGGGAATACAGGGATGCCGGCACCCGGTGGCGGGTCCGGCGGCAGCATGGGGTCGGGGCGTTGAGCCGGCGTCGCACGGAATCGCTTATTCACGGAAGCACAAGCCAGAACCTGTAAGCCACCCCTCAAGCAGTTTCAAGGGTGTCGACACAGGTCTCGCCCATCCCTCGCTTCGAGCGAAGGATGGGGCAAGCGGATCGATACAAGCGAGGGGGCCGGCTTTTGCCGCCCCCTTATCCGTGACAGCCCCCCGAAAACTCCATTCAAGGTCGCGCGGGCGAACTGGGTGCTTCGCAATGGCCTTCATAGCGCATTCCACGAAAACAAAACTTAAGGAAATCCCCATGCACCGATCTTCAGCGTCAAGCCGGCAACCAATCGAGACAACAGTTCTTTCCAAGCTGGCGCGATCTTCAGTCGGCGCTTGGGCCTCGGCACTTTCGGTGGCAATTTTCTGCGCAAGCCTGACTGCCGAGGCCGGACCTTTGTCGGTCAAGTCGGCGACCTACAACAAACGAACCGGAGTGTTGAAGGTCGTCACCAGCGCGAAGGGACTGTCTGGCGACGTTGCGCTGCTGCACGGCGAAGGCGGGGTGCTGGGGACCAGGGCCATTGCAGGTAGTAGACAGCTTTTCGCGGTGCCGCTGTTGCGAATGGCGAGCGCGCCCTGCTCGGTGACCGCAATGGCCGGTGACCTGATGGCAACGCGCAAGGTCGCCGGAGCCCCCGCCGATTGCGCCAAGGTGCCACTCTGCAAGATCGACGCGCCTATCTTGGCAAAAAGGGCGGCCGATATGGCGGTAAAGGCGGGCGACATCCTGTCGTTTTCCGGCTCCGCCCGTCTCAAAGACCGCCGCGCGGGCCCGTTAAGCTATGAATGGGACTTCTCTGGTGGCGCGGTCGGCGAAACCATGCCCTTGGGCCAGGGCCAATGGTATCGCGACAGCCATCAGCGCTCCGCCTCCGCCAAAGTGACCTTCGTCCGCGACAACAGTTACTACCGGGCGAGGTTCGCGGCGACTGACAGCCGGGGCCGCCGCTGCGAGGCCAGCGTGATGGTCAAAGTCGGTACACCGCCTACCCCCCCGGAATCGGTACAACAACTGGCGGACAGCGCGGTCAAGTCCGCTGCCCAGCGCGGCGCCGAATTGGCCGGCACGGCCGACGATGTCGCGGTGTTGCCGTTCGAACAATGGAGCATGGTCAACGACGGCGACATGAAGTCCATTCGAAATGGTTGGATGGCATTCAACCCCCTGGTCACGTCTATGAACGCGTACGCTTACAAAAAGGGGCTCAAGCCGGTCTCGCTGGGGACCGCCGACGTGCAGGTTCGCTATTCGGCCGCAAGCAACCCGTGGGATCCGGTCGGCGCGCGCTCCATCAACACCACCAGCCGCAACTATCCCCTAACCGACACCAACGACTTGCTCACGGCGGCAATTCAGAAGACCGATATTTGGAACGTTGCGGGCGATCACGCCGAACGCGCGCCAGGCACCGCGTCCGTGGCCATCATCGACGGTCTCAGGGACAGCAATGGCAATCCAGTGACCTACGAAGTGGATACAGCGGCCTACCGTAAAACACCCTGGATCATGGACAAGTATTTCACGATCAGCGTCCCTGATCCGAACGACCCCAGCAAAACCACGACACAGCGCGGCGTTCCGCCGGATTTCGATGAAGGCGCGGTGAAGGCCTATTTGAAGGATGGGGTCCGCACCATGGTCAACGATCCCAACAACACCGACCATGGCCGCTACATGCCTGGCAAGGCCAAGCCGTATGAAGTCAACCAAGGGCAAGACTTTTCGGGCTTCAATCCCAAGGTGTGGAATCCCTACACGTTAAAATTCGAAGAAGGTAACGATGACTGGTGGAAGGCCCAGCAAATCCCAATCACCGGCATCGACGATCAAGGACGCGACAACATCTATAACCTGTTGCGCGTCGAAGCGGTCGATAAAAGCGGCAATACCGTTGCCAAGACCGATGGCGTGCTGTCCTCCGGCCGCGACCTGCACTGCCGGGAATGCCATGGCAAGGGCGGCATCGCCGCGCCGAACAACCCGCTGCAAACCAAGGCGGCTTGCCGGGGCAGCGCCTTCGGCTTGGTGTCCGATCAACGTCGCGTCGCCAACAAGCGGGCGCCTTATCCGGTCTGCGAGGAGAAGCCACGACTATTCAGTGTCGAGGATATTGGCGGCATCCCCGGAAACTTGTTCGATGAGGAGTACGTGGCGGCGATGAACGCCGAGAGCCTGCACGAGTTCTACGACGGGTTCTACATGCTCACTCACATGATGCAAGGCACCATCAACTCGACCACGGGCAAGGTCAACGGCGACCGCCCCATGAACTGCTGGGGTTGCCATTTCTCGGCCTATCAAGCCGACAATTTCGGTATCAAGTGGTCGGATGGCGGACGTAACGGCGTGACCGACGCCGCTTTTTACCCTGACTTTTCCGTCACCATGCATCGCTTCCACGGCGAACTCATGTGGAACGCCAGCAAGGATGGAATTCAGCGAGATCCGCGCGGCATGTACACGCGATTCGATTGGCGCAAGGGCGACAAACAGCGCACGGCGGGCAGCAACCTCAATCCGGATACGTTATTCCCGATTTTCGACCAGAGCGGCAACCAGCTGCCGATGGAGGAAAACTGCCTTAAATGTCACGGCGGCAAGCGCGAGCAACATTATCGCGACCGCATGTATACGGCCGGCGTGACTTGTTATGACTGCCACGGCGACATGTTGGCAATGGGCGGCGCATTCACCAAAACCGATGGCCGGCCGGGCGTGAAGGATCCTTCCAGCGCCACCGATACCAGCGGCGAGAAGCATGACCTGTTCCGCACTCCGTGGTACGACGAACCCGATTGCGGCTCTTGCCACACCGGTAAAGGCCAGGAAGCGGTGCGGAAGACCGCCTTTGACCCGCTGCAACCAGCGCAAATGACCTTCAAGCCCGATTTGAACAACCCGGATCAGGCGCGCTTCGCGGTCATACCGCGCGTTCAAAAGACATTAATCATGAGCGCAACGAAACCCTACAACTTGGAGAAACAAGCGTTCGAAAGCTTTAACGAGGAGTTGAAAATCGACGCGGCAGTATTCCGCGAAGGCAAGGACAGCCACGGCAACGTCGCCTGCGGGGCTTGCCACGGCGCGGCTCACGCCATTTGGCCCAATCGTGACCCGAAGGCCAACGACAACGTCACCGCCCTACAATTGCAAGGTCATACCGGCCATATCCTGGAGTGCAACGTCTGTCATACGGCGGATTCCTTCAAGAGTGAAACCGATCTCGATGGTGGCCAATACAGCGGCGACCCGTTCGCCGGCATTCTGGGTGGACCGCACAACCTGCACCCGGTCAATGACCCCTACTGGTGGAACAAGGCGGGCGACGGCAGCAACGGCGGCTGGCATAACAACATGGCCAAAAAGCCCGGAAAGAGTGGCGAGGATCAATGCGCGGCCTGCCATGGCAGCGATCATCGCGGCACTCGTCTCTCCAAAACGCCTGTCGCCCGGACCTTTGTCAACGCCAAGGCCCCCGGCATCAAGCGCAAGGTAACGGTCGCGGCTGGCACGCCGGTCGGCTGCGACCTTTGCCACGATCTGGAGAAAAGCTTCACAGGTTCGCCCGGCCGGACGGCGAAGGCAGTTGCCACCGCTATTTCTCCGCCGGGAACTGGCGGTGATACCGGAGCACCTAGCACCAGCGGCGATTCCGACCGCATGTAGCCATTCGGCCACCGCTGTGATGCCGAGTCATGCGAGCGCGTCAGTCTCGGCGCGCCGACTTGTGCAGACGGCCCGGCAGCATTGCCGGGCCGTACCAGCCGACTGCCGCATTCTTGCGACGGACACCGCAGCCGCCCAACCGGCCTTGAGTGAGTTCAGAAGCGCGCCGCCATCGCTTCGATGCAGCGACTCCGGATTGCACTCCGGCACCCGCGCACGCGGCATTACCTCCATTCCCCTCCGACGAGCAGCCTCCGTGTCATCCGAATCATTTCAGCCCTCGAAACATACACAATCAACACCGGTTTCCAGCCCTATTCGATCTGTCGGCCGCCTAGCCATTCTCATCCACGCATTCCTGCTGTCCGCATCGAATTCCGCCGTGGCTGCCGGTCACGAGAAAGTCGTCGTCGCCAACCGGGCGTCCGGAACCCTGTCCATCATCGATACCCGCTCCGACCAAGTGGTGAAAACAGTACCGGTCGGTGGCCCTGGCGCTGCGGCATCCGAACCAATGTATGTCAGCTATGTCCCGCCGCTCAATCGGGTTTTCGTTTCCGACCGGCGCAATAATGCCGTGACTGCCTTCGATGCCCGCTCATTCCGCATGCTGGGCATGGCCCCCTTGGGGCAAGGCGCCTTTCATCTTTGGGCTGATCGCAAGGGAAAGCAGTTATGGTCGGTCAACGAC
Organism: Ottelia alismoides; assembly: GCA_037367405.1. Classification (NCBI taxonomy): domain Eukaryota; kingdom Viridiplantae; phylum Streptophyta; class Magnoliopsida; order Alismatales; family Hydrocharitaceae; genus Ottelia; species Ottelia alismoides. Next base: position 59,531 of record JAZKJV010002813.1, read on the forward strand.
ATCGACAAAACGATTTCCGTCATCAATCCAAAAAACCTAACCCAGAAGGCCATTGTCAAGTTGCCCGATGACCTGGTCGCGGCCGGCGGCAAACCGCACGACGTGGCACTGGATCGAGCCGGAAACTTCGCGCTGGTCACCGTCTTGGGAATACCCGACAAGGGTTATGTGCTGCGCTACAGCACCAAAAGCCTGCAACTGACCCATCGGGCGGAGGTGGGAATTGATCCTCATGTCGGCATCGCCTGGCGAAAGCCGGTTGCCTATGTCGCCTGTGAAGGCAGCAACAAAATTCACGTACTAAGAACCCGCGATTTGTCGCCGACCCATAACCCCATCGAGGCGGTAGGCACGCACGGAACGGGCTTCAAACATAGCGATCGGGTCTTCTACACGACAAACCTTCCCGGACTCGGCGTTGACGGGCTGGTGGCCGTCAGCACAAAAACCCTAAAGATCATCTCGAAAACCAACACCGGCGATCCACTCAGCGGCCCCCTGGACATGCCGCACAACATCGCGCTAACCCAAGACGACAAGAAACTGTACGTGACTCACTCCGGGCACGAAGCCGGCACAAGCGCGGGCGTCGTCACCGTCTACGATGTCCGCAATGATGCGCGCCCAACGTATTTGAAAACGATTCCGGTTGGCGTCAATCCGTTTGGCATCGCATTGATCCGCTGAGCAGGCGGTACCACCCCACAACCCGAGGTAGTCTGCCCGGCGTGGCCGAACCCGAACCGCTGACCTAAATCTCACTGCCCGGTCGGCGACAGTCCATGGCCCACGCCAGCCGATTGGCATCGACCGCTGGCCCCTACTCACCCGCGATCGATCGTCCCCTGAACTTGCTTTCAAGCGAAAACCGCCCGTCCACGTCAGCGCAAAACAGCCAGTCGACAAGTCGCTGCTGGCCTTGAAGGTGGGCCGATTATTCGGCAATTCCACTGCCTTCGTGTGGCATATGACCTAGAAAATCAAACCGGACCCAAATAACCATCTGATTTACAAGGCCTCTAAATTAGGTGCACATGTTGCTTTCAAAAAGAAGGCCGGGCTCGTTAGATGGACACCGGCAGCGTGGGAAAAGCCACGACAACTCGAAATTGGGGGGAGCGACAATGGCCAGCGTCACATTCGACCGCATAAATCGGCACTTCAGCCAAATCCTGCTTGCTCGCCTGTTGGCAATCGCCCCGAACCTTGTTTCGGCAGGTGACGTCCTGCCAACGGTTCTGATCGACAAAAAGACCACAACGTCCAGTGAAGCGGAGAAGTGACATGCACACACGGTCCAGACTGATCAACTGCGGCAAGCCCGCGCTGATGGCACTGGCGGGATTACTCGCGATGACAATACTGCCGCACTCTCCGGCGGAAGCCGCCAAGTCCCAAGTCAAGATTACTCAGGCGGTCTGGTCAGCGAAAGCCCAGCAGTTGAGGATTAAAGGCAACAACGGCGCGGCGGCATCGGCCGACATCTATGACATCAACGGCCGGCGACTGGGAAGAACGAACGGCAAAAGGCTGGCGATAAGGCTAGGCGCCGACCAATTGGCGAACGTCCCTTGCGCCGTGCGCGTCGACGCTGGCGGCGCGGAGGCCACGCGCGCGGTAACCGGCTCCCCGAAAAGCTGCGCGCGACCGATTACCTGCTCGATCGTTGAGCCGGCGACAACCTCAGCGGTGCTGCCGAACGCCAACGCCAACTTCAAGGCTAGGGTGACCGGCAAGGGGGCCGTGTTTCCGGTGAAGTACGAGTGGGATTTCGGCGGCGCCGCCCTCGGATTCCCGCGCGGCGCGCTTGCCGCCCCAGGCGAAAGCTCGCAATCCGCCCTGCTCGCGCGCGATCACGGGGTTTACCGCGTTCGCTTCGTCGCCACCGATGCGCGGGGGCGACGGTGCGAGGACTCGGTCTCGGTCAGTATCGGCAACACCCCGGCGGTGGTCGCCGAAACCGCCGGATTGGCGGCCGCGGCACTGCAATCCGCGCCCAAAATGGGTAGCGAGCTGGATGGAAAGGCAGGCGACGTCGTCGTATTGCCCTATGCCCACAGCTCCGCGCTGGGCCAGGGCGTCATGAATCTGGACGCCGGCAATCCGTGGCCCGGCATCTTTCACCTCAACGCCATCGCGTATAGCAAGGCGCGGCTCCCGGTAAACGTCGACGCGAGCGCGTACGAGCTTTACTACTCGGCGTCGGTCAACCCAGCCGACCCGGTTGGCGGCGATTCGATCAACTCGACCAGCCGCAACTACCCGTTGGAAGCCAGGTTCGGCGAAGCACAAATCCGCAAGAGCGATATGTGGGAGGCGCAGATCGGCTGGGAAACGGCGAAAGGCTACGAAGCCTCTTGGGCTGTTGATGCCAACACACCTACCGTTTCACCGCTATGGGTGGATCCGCCGACAGTCACCAAGATTTTCAATGCGACTTTCCCGAATATGTGGGGCGAAGGGCAAAACTGGACGCGTTACCTAGCCCCCAACTCGGCGCCGGATCAGGGTTATCTGACCGGCAAGTTCGAGAGCCGCATGACCGGCAATGCCGCCGACAAGGACAACTTTCGCGGCTCCAACATGCCTGGCAAGGATAGCCCGTACAAGGCCAACTCGGCGCAGGCTTTCATGAGCCGCGAAGCCGACACCCAGGCGTTTGTCGCACTAGGCATTCCTCTGACGGACATGGACGATCAGGGGCGGGTCAACGCATTCCCCCTGTTGCGTGTCGAGGCCAAAAACAAGAGCACTGGGCAAACGGCGGCAGCCGCTGACGTCGCCATGAACACGGCGAAGGACGTGCGGTGCGGCGAGTGCCATGTGTCCGGTGGCCTCGGCGCCGATCCAACGGTGCGGCGCCTGCTGCGACCGACCAAGAAGGATGCGCTGGGTAACCCGATGTTTGATGGTTACGGCAACCGGATGCTGTTGGTCGGCGAGCAGAACCCACGCGTACCTTACGAAGTCCCTTTCATGAACAGCAATCCCAAAACACTGGAGGAAAAAGAAAAGGAAGCGTTTTACAACATCTACGCGTTGCATCCCTTTATTGAGTTGGGCAAGGATTCCAAGGGTGTTTTTCTGGACGACGACGACACCAACGGCGACGGCTTGTCGGGAGGCGAATACAACAATTGGGAAAACGGCCTGCGTTACGTCAGGGATTTCAAAATGCCGGAGCCCTGCCAATGGTGCCATCAGTCCGCCTATCTCAATGAGTGTGGCTACTCGACCACCAATTGGGACGGATTGGAATACGGGCCATCCGAACATCGCTTCCATGGTCGCATCCAGATTGACGATCAAGGCAAGGTGATCCGCGATGCCGAAGGGCGACCCTTGATGTGGGATGACCAGGGAACCGGGAAAACCAACCCGAACTCGCTGTTTCCAGTGGTGGACAAGCAAGGCAAGCCGGTTGCCATGGAGAAGAACTGCCTGAAGTGCCACGTCGGAGCCAGCCAGAAGGGCTATCACGATCCCATGTACAGCGCGGGCATACAGTGCGCCGACTGCCATGGCGACATGCTGGCCGTGGGCGACGTGTTCGCCAAGAAAGCGCAGGGCAATCAGCCGCGCAACGAAAAGGGCGAACTGGTTGACCCGAACAACAAGGACGACAAAGGCAACCCCAAGGTTGTCCACCGGGTGGATTACCTGGACCAGCCAAATTGCGGCTCCTGCCACACCGGGATCGGCTCCGAGGCCGTCAAGAAGCTGGCGTTCGACCCAGCCGATCCGGCGGCAACGCCATTGCTACCGAGCAATCCGCGCTTTGCCGTCAACCAGGCGACCATCGCCTTCAACTATGTCACCTTCGACTCGGATATGCGTCGCGTCGACAAGAAGTACGAACTGCCCCTGTACCGCAAGAGTCTGGACACCCACGGCAATGTCCCATGCGGCGCCTGCCATGGATCGACGCACAGTATCTGGCCGATCAAGGATGACCCCAGCGCCAACGAGAACGTCACTGCCCTGCAATTGCAGGGACATACCGGCAACATCCTGGAGTGCAATGTCTGCCACACGGCGGATTCGTTCAAGAACGAAGCCGATCTGGACGGCGGTCAGTACAGCGGTGATCCCGTCGCCGGCATACTCGGCGGACCGCACAATCTGCATCCCATCAACGATCCCTACTGGTGGAAGTCGACCGACGGCGACACGCCCAACGCCGACGGCACAACCTATGGCGGCTGGCACAACAACTACGCCAAGAAGCCCGACCAGAACGGCAAGGACCAGTGCGCCGCCTGTCATGGCGATGACCACAAGGGCACGCGCCTATCCAAGACGCCGGTTGATCGCGTGTTTGACTTCCGCAACCTGAACACCGCCAAGCTCAAGCGAGCCGGCTTCAAGTCCAAAGTCGTCAAGGTCGCCGCCGGCACACCGATCGGCTGCGATACCTGTCATCGGCTGGATTTGAGCTTTACCGGCGTGCCGGGACGTTAATGTTCAGCAAAACCGGCTGAGGGCGGTCGGCGGCCATCAGTCCCATGACTTGCCCGGCAATGCTCGGGCAAGTCTCCAGGACCGAAAGCCCGGGCGGTTGCTCGGTGAGATTCAGCTCGCCGAGCATCCGCCCGAAATCGCCGCCGCACTCTCGAGAAACACCGGTCGGAGTTCATTCGAGGCCACGGCCGTGAAAAGCGGGCTAAAGGGAGCAATGCTCGATGGCTCCAGTTGCGGCGGCCCCCAAATAGCTGGCGTCGCCCTGAACCGCTATCACTTCCGATTTGAGCGTTTCTCGCTGCTCTAGGGTTCCGTAAAGACCCGGTTCCAAGACATTAAACGGACTAATGATCATCAGATGAGAGGTATTGGCCTGCCGTAACGAGCTAGCCGCGTAGCCTGAAGCCACTTGCATCATGTTGATGTACTGGATCGAGCACTCCGGGTACGCCATTGCCACCTTCAAGACCGTTCGCGCGCTCTTGAGCGCCCTTCTCGACGAGCTGATCTTGCTCTGGATTTCGCGCAATTTCCGTGGGAGGGGCGCTCGACGATTGGCGATTTCGGCCAGCCGGGCGACACTCTCGGCTCCACCGACCGCCGGTAGCCGCGTCCCGGTTACCGTCACAACCTGCACGGTCGTGGTTGGCTTGTCCGCGATAACGGTGACGACCTGCGGAGCTTCCTCGGTGGCGTTATCAGCGGGCAGCGGGGCGGCTTCGCGTAGGGCGACGACCTCGACCACCTGGTCGGCTTCCCAGTTCTCGATCGTTTCAGCAAAGTAGTAGCTCGTATCGGTGTAGGAGTCGTACCAAGTATCGGTCGCGTACCCGCCACCCCCGCCTTCCGGACCCCATCCGATATCGCAGTCCGAACAGATCTCGCTCATTCCGCTGCGTGGCAGCAAAAAGCTCGCGTTTGCAAGGAAGATAGTCAAAATATGGACGAGTAGCTTGCGGCGCATTGTTCACTCCCAAGGTTGGATTTTGTTGATTCAATGTCGGCCCTGCGCGCGCGTCGAGAATTGATGGACAGCAGCGCTAAAACAAACGGGCCTATTCCAGCCACGGACGAATCGTCGGCCGAGTCCGTCCGCCACATGTCCAGTTTTGAGTCGATCGAAACCGTCGTGCCGCGCGGATTATGCGACATTCTCGCTCAAAGGGATGTCACTTTTCGTCTCTTTGTCAGTCGAAAAGCGAACTTTGCTAGGCAGCGCTGGCCTTGCTGACCCTGGCGTGCGGCTGCGCATGGCGCTATCCAAGGCCCTTCATCGACTGACCATTGACAACGAGATTGGCAACATCCGGACGACTCGTGCTTGGCCTTGTCGCTGAACTGGCAGGCAGTCAACATTGAACCTGGGTCCAACCTGGCCGGGACCAGTGCCAAGAACGTTATGCTTCTACCGTCAACCCCAATTTTTGTCTCAGTGGCGCTTAAGGCCCTGATTCGATGAAAAAAGTCGTCAGGTGGCTCGTCTTGCTGGCTTGCGCGCTGGTGTCCCGCACCGGCGGCGCGGTCATTCATGGAGAGCCCGGAGCGTCGACCTTCACCTGGACGGTGCTGTTGCTCATCGACCAGAAAGCCTCTAACCCTGACGCGGATCAGGCCGAGGCCCTTACCGGCATCTGTAGTGCCACGGTATTGGGGAAACTCCCCTTAACACTGTTGACGGCGGCCCATTGCCTGCGGGACGCCAAGCTGGAAGGCCCGCATGGCTTGCCGTCGGTGCGAGTCCAAGCGCGGCCGACAGCGCCGATGGCTGGCCTTGCGCTAACGGCGGCGGCGTATCCGAACTTCGCGGTCATCGAGAAAAACCTGGCCGAGGATCTCGCCATTCTGATTTTCGACAAACCGGGGGACGAGACGCTCGGCGCCTTGCCGGTCGAGTTCGGTCAGCCGCCGGAGTCGCTATACATCTGTGGCTACGGCCGGAGTTCAACGGAAGTGGACACCAAGAGCCCCCATTGCGCGAGTAAGCGGGTGGGCATTGCACCGACCGACTTTTACCGATTCGTGCCGCGTCTCTACGAAGTTCTGGATCCGCTGATGCACATGCAGTTCCGTGTGCAGTTCGACTCCAAGCGCACGGCGCTGTCGAATCCCAACGCCTTGCTGGCGGTCAGTCGCTTGAACAGCCAAGGCATCTATGCGCTGGAGGAACCCATGCCGACCGTCGGCGATTCGGGTGGACCCTGGATCGCCCGGCAGCCAGGTCGGATGCCGGGTTTGGTGGCCATTACCAGCTTTATCGAGACGTTCTATCGGCGGAGTCCGCATTGGCCGTTCGGTAAAGCAGCCGGCGCGCCACGCTCGGATTTCCCCTACGTGGCCTATGGAGTCAGGCTCGACACGCCAGAGGGCCGTAGCCGAATCGAACAGGCTCGGCGCCTGGGCGGAGACATCAGCACGCCGGGAACGGCACCAGACACATCGGGAAGAACCGCCGCGCCAAGCTCGGCTCCCTGAATGCGCCATCTGCCGCGCGGCCGGAGATCGCCGCGTGGGTCAACAGCTGCTTCACTGCCCTGTCCGCCGGCGAACACGCCGTTACGGCAGGACCGCGATGCCCCAGGGTCCGTTCCCGACGGGAATCGTCTTGATCACGTCGCCGCTGGGCAGGGCGATGATGGAAAGATCGTTGCTAAGTCCATTGGCGGCGTAAAGCCGCTGCTGGTCCGGGGAAAACTCCAGATTCCAAACGCGACTCCCCACTGGAATGTACTTGAGCACTTCCAGCGTCTGGGCATTGACCACCGCGACCCGATTGGCGCGACCGAGCGCGACGTAGCCAAACCGGCCATCCCGATCGATCCGGATACCCAAGGGGCCGATGTCCCGCTCAGCGATACCGGGAATCGAAAAGCTAATCCGCTTGACGGGCTGCTTGGTCTCGACATCGACAACGGTCAACACCCCGCCGCCGTGGGAGGCAACCCACAGTTGCTTACCGTCATCGGTGAATCGCGAGTAGCGCGGACCCCGATCGACCGGGGTTTTGGCCACGACCGCGAGCGATTCCGCATCGATCCACCAGACGTTGCCGTCACCTTCTCCAGTGCTGACCACCCAGCGGCCATTGGGACTGATCGAGACCCCCTCCGGCTCCTTGCCTAACTCGATCCGTTGCAGCACTTGGCGCGCCCCGACATCGACAACGGTCAACTGGTGGTTGTCGTCGTTGGATGCGAACAAGCGCGTCTCCGCGCCATTCACCGCGAACGTTTTCGGATCGCGGTCGACCGGCAGCGGGCCGGTTGGCGTCAACGTTCGGCCATCCAGGGTGGCGATGAGGTTTTCCTCGCCTAACGCGACGTAGACCCGTTTGCCGTCTCTCCCCGTGGCGATACCTTTTGGCCGTTTGCCGACCGGGACAGTCCGCCGAAGCACTCCACTGGCGCCATCCAACTCGGCGACGGCATTGTCTTTTTCCAGGGTGACCAGCACAGTCTCGGCATCAGCAGGGAGGACGTTGGCGAGGGCACTCAATCCCAGCAGAAGCCGGGGAAGCGGCAGAAAAAGGCGGCGGCGGAAAGCATTACAGCGATAGTCGGTCGGCATGGCGTTTCGATTTGAGAATTAGAAGGCGCGACGGCTAACCGTTGCGACCCGGAAGCTCGCCGCCGGATCGCCAGGTTTAGCTGAGCGACAGCCTAACTGGCCTCACGGCTTACGGCCATGGCCAAACTTGGGAATCCTTCCTCAAGCTGGCAAGGAAGGCGGCCTCTTTTGCACAGCCCGGCTCCACGGCTGATTCGCGGGGCGCGGGGCTAGCTGTCGGGGTGATAACCTGAGAGGGACGGTTCAACGACTCGGGATAGGTACAACGGCATTGAACGGAAATCCGACCCGCGGTGGCGGACGGCTCGCCAAGTTGATTGCGCGGCGGACCCTCCGCTTCGGCCTGCTGATGCTCTTGGCCGGGTGTGAGCAGCCGCCCACGGAATCGTCCGAGACGGCCGAGGAAAAGACCTCGTTTGGCCATTCCGACCCGCTGCAAGCGCTACGTCACGTTCGATTTCTCGGTCTCGCCGAGAACAACCTGGCGGCGACGTGGCTGGCGCTACAGGAGCACCCGGATGACCCCGCCTACCAGCCTGGGTCCACCGAGATCGCCGGCTATGCGGCGCGCATCGAGGCGCTAGCCAAATACACCCTGGAAGACCGGCGGATGGTGGCCAATCGCACCGTTCAAACCCGCGACCTCCTGGCAAAGCACAATCACCGGGAGTCTCTCGCGACGCTTCTCGACGGCATGTTGGCTGTTGCTAGCGCGGGAGTGCTTGGCAACTACAGCGACTACTGCCACTGGTATGTCAATTTGCGCCAAGCCGGTCATGGGCACCAAGAAGCCTTAGAACGGATGACGAAGCCCCAGCATTCGCCCTGAACGCCTTTGGCGCATCGGCCTCGTTCGAGGCGTCCACGCCTTGGTTCGAGGCTGCTTGCGCAGCGACGCGACTCGCTGGCGGGAGCCGACCCTTTTGGCTGGACACCTGCAACCATGAGAGCGAGGAGTCCACTATGACGAAGACACACGCTTTTCTATTCAGCGGAATTCCGTCAGCACCTCATCAACCTTTGTAAGACCGGGAACGCGGTCGGGAACCCCTACCCCGCCCGTGTCGCGATCAACCATCTTCCAACCGACGGCAAGCGCCTAGCGGCACGCCACGCAATCGACCTTACCGTCCGTGGGTGCGAATTCATTCGCACATCTCCGCCGTCTGGATTGCCAGTTGCAAATGAATTCGCACCCACGATGCTCGATTCAGCCGTGTTGCTGCCGTTCCGCGTCAAGCATCAAATCGTCCGTTGACCGGAACGCGGTCGTTTCGCCAAACCATGCGGATTGCGTCATTTACCACAGCGTTGCGGGATTTCCCGCGCCGACCGTTGCCAGCGACCGGCGCTTCCTCAACGCTGGACAGACTCAACGATGGACGGCTTCTTGCTTTAGACAAGTCCCCATGTCGCGGTCGTTGTCCCTCCGCGCGTTCCAAAATTAGAAGAATTGGTGGAGAAAATGGCGACGTTACCGCGCGGAATCCCGTTTACCCGTTGGGCTTCAATCCTGACCGTCTTGACGCTGTGCATCACGCTCTTGGCGCCAGCGACCGGCATGGCCGCCGGCAAGATCAGCGTCTCAAAGGCTACCTGGTCGGCTCGAACCGGCCTGACCATTCGCGGAACCGTCAAGGGTGTCGCGAGTCCAGTGGACATCCTCGACCTCAATGGCAGACGGCTCGGCTCCGCCCCGAGCGGCAGGTTCAGCCTGAAACTCCCAACGCAGGATGTACCGACCATCCCTTGTGGCATCCGCGTCCAGGCCGGTGGACTCGAACGCCAGGTCGCGGTCATGGGCGCGCCCAAGTCCTGCCGCAAGCCGGTGGCCTGCTCGATACTCGCCCCCGCGTCCGGCAGCGCCGCGCGAATCGGCCAGCCGCTAAGCTTCAAGGCGTCGGTCAAAGGCAGGGGGGCGGTATTTCCGGTGAAATACCAATGGGACTTCGCCGGTGGCGCCATGGGCCACCCAAGTGGCACGCTCTCCGGGTCAGGGGAAGCCTCGGCCACAGCCACCTTCATCCGCGACAACAGCGCCTACCGGGTCCGGTTTTCGGCAACCGATGCCCAAGGTCGACGCTGCGAGGATGCGCTGGAGGTCGCCATCGGTACGCCGCCCACGGGTTTGCCGGCGAACGTCGGGGAAAGCGCCGCGCCGCGCCTCGGGTCCGAGTTGGCGGGACTCAGGGGCGATCTGGTGGTCCTGCCGTCCGAGGACTGGACCATGCAGAGCGACACCGATTCGACGTTCATGCCGAGCTTGTACAACTCCATGTCGCCAACCATCCACAACCTCAGGGCGGTGGTTTACCGCAAGGACCGTTTGCCGGTATTGGTGAAGGATGCCCAGGTGACCTATTCGGCCGGCTCCAATCCCAGCGACCCGGTGGGTGGAGACTCCATCAACTCCACCAGCCAGAACTGGCCGCTGAACGCGGATATCAAGGTTTTCTCGCCCATGCTGGCGGCGACCGTGCAGAAGTCGCAGATCTGGGAGAAAAACCGCGCTGACTGGCCCGCCGGCAAGGCCGACAACTACAAGGCGGGATTCTGGGGTGCCTTCGGTTCGACCTTCCCGTTCAGTCCGCTGCCAGAAGCCACCAATCCGGAGCCGGACGAGGGCTACATCATCGGGCGCGGCGAGGCGGATACCAAGGACGGCAGCTTCATGCCTGGGAAGGCAAATCCGTTCTTGGCCAACGATCCGCAGCCGTTCAAGACGTTTGATGCCGACATGGGCCAACATGTGGTGAACCTGCTGCCACTGGCCGACGTGGACGATCAAGGCCGCGTTAATCCCTATCCACTGTTTCGCGTCAGCGCTGCGCAAGGCGGACAGACCGCGACCACCGACGCGGTCATGACGACAAGCCGCGATTTCCAATGCCGCGGCTGTCACGCCAAGGGCCAGATCGCCGCCAACCCCAACGCGCCGCACACGCGAGCCGCTTTTGCCTCGACTCCGGCGGCCCATGGTCATTCCGGCGATTTGACGCCTATCGACAAGCCGGTCTTCTACGACGCCAAGAGCAACAGCATCCACGATCAGGAATATGCCGCGGCACTGAATTATTCCAGCATCCACGATTTCTACGACGGCTACGAATTCGCCCAGATCATGCAGCGCGGCAATCTGGACGAAAACGGCAAGGTCACGGTGGATGGCCCGATTCAATGCACGGGCTGTCATAACACCGCGATGCGCGCGGTGATGTTTGGCGAGGATTGGTATTCCGGTGACGACTTCGACACCACCAGCCACGATTACGACCCCAACTACACGGTGGCAATGCACCGCTTCCACGGGGAATTGCAATACAACGACGCGAAAACCGACATCATTCGCGACGCCAAGGGCATGTACGTCCGCTGGGACTGGAAGACCAAGGGCGCCAACTCCCGCAGCTTGTTCCCCATTTTCGACGCCCAGGGCAATCAGCTACCCATGGAGGAGAATTGCCTGCGCTGTCACGCTGGCCAGCGGGAAACCCATTACCGCGACCGCATGTCAACCGCTGGCGTGACCTGCTACGACTGCCACGGCGACATGCTGGCGGTCGGCGAGGCCTATCCGAAGAACTACCTGCTCAACCGGGCCAAGCTCGGTTCGACCAACCTCAACGACTACCGGGTCGGCTGGTTCGACAATCCCGATTGTGGCTCCTGCCACATGGGCAACGGCAACCTCGGCAAGGATAAGTCCAACGGATTCTTCAGCGCCGGAGTCATGAGGCGGGCGTTCGACGCGGCTGATCTCTCCGCCACCACCCGCGCGGTGGACCGCAATGATCCCAACGCCGCGCGATTCGCGGCGGCACCGCAGAAGAACTACACCGCCACCTTTCCCACGGTCATCTACCGGCAATCCGGCGAGGAGAACGTCGAAACCAAGGTGGACGCGCCGGTGTTTCGGTTTGGCAAGGATACCCACGGCAACGTGCCGTGCGCGTCCTGCCACGGCGCCGCCCACTCGGTCTGGCCCAACGCCGACCCCAGCGCCAACGACAACGTCACGGCTCTGCAATTGCAGGGACATACCGGCAACATCCTGGAGTGCAACGTCTGCCACTCGGCGGATTCGTTCAAGAACGAAGCCGATCTGGACGGCGGGCAATACAGCGGCGATCCCATCGCCGGCATACTCGGCGGACCGCACAATCTTCACCCGGTCAACGACCCGTACTGGTGGAAGTCGACCGAGGGCGACACGCCCAACGCCGACGGCACGACCTACGGCGGTTGGCACAACAACTACGCCAGGAAGCCCGACAAAAACGGCAAGGACCAGTGCGCGGCCTGTCATGGCGACGATCACAAAGGCACCCGTCTGTCCAAGACGCCGGTTGATCGGGAGTTCAGCTTCCGTGGCATGAATGCCGCCAAGCTGAAGAAGGTGGGTATCAAGTCACGGGTCATCAAGGTCGCCGCCGGGACGCCGATCGGTTGCGATACCTGTCATCGGCTTGACCTTAGCTTTAGCGGCTCGCCCGGCAAGGCAGCCAGCCGCGCCGTGGCGCGGACTGTTCCCTAGAGCCTACCCCGGGCAATGACGGGCAACCCCGAAGCGGTCCGGCTGCGGGGTTCTTCCAGCCCGGTGCACGGCGGCACGTCGCAACGCGACGCCGGTCATGACACCGCGAAGCCCCCTGCTATGATGCGCTGGCAAACCCGATTCCAGCGCATCGGTCTCATCTCCATCCCTCCATTGCCATAATGCCTACGCCGGGAAATTCCCGCCCTTGGGCCCTTCCCGGCGTTCATTCGCGGGCGATTGATACCGGGTTGGGCTCGACCGGAGCGGAATTCGACGACAGCCAGTATCGGCAAGAACCTGAAGGCGCCCTATGAAGAAGCTCATCAACCAAACCGAAACCCTCCTCGACGAAAGCCTCCAAGGCTTCGCCGCCGCCCATGCGACTGTGCTGCGGTTCAACCCCGAGCCGCGCTACGTGGTCCGCAACCCGCCAGCACGGGCTAACAAGGTTGCGCTAGTGTCGGGTGGCGGGTCCGGTCATGAGCCGCTGCACGCCGGGTTTGTCGGTCATGGCATGCTCGACGCGGCTTGTCCGGGGCAGGTATTCACCTCACCGACCCCGGATCAGATCGTCGCCGCGGCCGAAGCGGCCGATCGCGGCGCCGGCGTTTTGTTCATCGTCAAAAACTACGCCGGCGACGTCATGAACTTCGAAATCGCCGCCGAAATGCTCGACCGGCGCAACGCGACGGTACTGGTCAACGACGATGTATCGCTGCCCGACACTCAGGCGGAAAGCCGCCGTGGCGTAGCGGGAACGTTGATGGTGGAGAAAATCGTCGGTGCCGCCGCCGAAGCCGGGGCGGATCTAGCGACCTGTCAGGCGTTGGGCGAGCGGGTCGTACGCGCGACCGCGTCTATGGGCGTGGCGCTGACCAGTTGCACCGTGCCGGCGCTGGGGCATCCGACTTTCGCGATTGGCGAGACGGAAATCGAAATGGGCGTGGGCATCCACGGCGAGCGCGGCCGCGAGCGCACCGCGCTGGCCCCGGCCAGCGACATCGTCGAGCGCCTCGCCAGCGTGATTGATGCCGAGTTGAAACCCGCCGTCGGCCAGCCGGTCTTGCTGCATGTCAACGGTTTCGGCGGCACGCCGTTGATAGAGCTGTATCTGGTCTATCACCTGGCCGAGCGTTTTTGGAGCTCGCGCGGCGTGACCATCGCCCGTTCGCTGGTCGGCAATTACACAACCTCGCTGGACATGGCCGGCTGCTCGCTAACCTTAACCCTGCTCGACGATGAATTGCTCCGACTGTGGGACGCCCCGGTCCACACCGCTGCCTTGCGCTGGGGGCGTTAGGGTTTAGGCGGCAGATTCACGTGGCGCTTCGTGGAACGAAACACACCACGCGCCGCGCGACGGCGGCTTCGCGATTGATGCGCCGCCTCTCGTTGGCACACACGATGGCCTTTTGCGAAATTGAGTGGGAGCTCAAGCATTTTCACATCAAGCAGGTTTACACCGACACCAAAGGAGCTTATTAAATCGACTGATCCAATAACAATACTGATCCCGACATGAGATTGAGAGGCAAAATCCTGCTCCTAGCCCTTTTCGCGCCCCTTGCGACGACTTCAGCCGCCGACCTGCTGGTGGGTCCATTCCCCTATAAAGCGGGCGACCGGCCTTTTGGGGCAGTCACCTTCGATTACTGGTTTCTGGAAAATTTCGACGACGACTTAACCCCTAGCAGCGGGGTGATTCCACCATCCAACGGGTTCGCCAAATTGAATCCGAACGAATTCACAGACAGCGTCGACGGACCCGGCACGTCCTCGTTTTATCCCACCGCGCGATCAGTCACTTTCGCCTTTGATGCCAACGCGCCGGGCTTGAGCGGCAGGCTGCCCACGCATGTCGGGATTGTGTGGACGGATGTCGGATTCACTCTGGATGCCGCGACCAGCTATGTCGGGAAGGTTCGCTTCGAGGCGTTTGATCAGAATGGTACGTCGTTGGGTGTCATCGGCCCGCAACTTGTGGGGGACGGCACGACGGCGCTTACCAATGCGGCGGAAGACGTGTTTTTTGGCGCGGTTCACCAGGGCGGAATCCGCGCGATCACGATCAGCATGGACGATAGCGTCGATTGGGAAGTCGATGATTTGCAGTTCGGTTACGTGCCCGTCGTGGACAGCGGCCCAACGATGCCCCCAGTTCCTGCGCCCATTCCGAGCCCGAACCTCGATCCGTCCAACCCGGCTTTGCCGACCTGCGAGGACAAACGGAAGCCGGCTATCAAGCTGGCAAAGCGATTCAACCGACCGAGTCTTTCGGTTCGCAAGCCGTTGGAGATATCGGGCACGGTGAGCGATGACTGCAAAATCGCGGCGGTCAACATCTTCGTCAAGAGGGACTTGGTGTACACCTCCACATCGAACACCCTCCGCTATACGCTGAATCCTTTGCGTTACAAGAACGGCGCCTATTCCGTGCGCGTGACCGCGCTAGATACCGCCGGGAACGCAAGAACCAAGCGTTTCAAGGCAAAGGTCAGAATCTCGAAAAAGAGAAGAGCGCAGTTAACCAATCCGCCACAGCGGTAACGGTGGGCCGATCCCCTACCCGGTCTGGAAGCACATTCGTGGCAAGGTCCGCGGGGCGCCCAGCGCCAAGCGGACTTCGCGGTTTCCCACCGGCAGCCGACGGCTGCCGGCTGGTTCAGCCTCGATCGTCGCGCAAAGCCCTGAGTTGGCCCAGCACCCCGTGGAACACATTGGTCAGCGACTTGTGACCGATGACGACCGCCAAACGACCTGTCGCGTCGTCGCAGTCCGCCAGCAATAGCGATGCCTCGCGGCGGAAATACGACCGGGATACGTCCGACAGCGTTATTCGGAAACCGCCGGCCGTTTTTGCCTGACCGATGACCCATAGCCGCGCCTCGATATTCGGATCGGTGGACATGGATTGGGAGAGTAAGGTCGCTTCACTGGGTGGCGGGAAAACTCCGCTATCCCGGCACCAATCGTCCCAGAGCCGCCAGCGAGCCAGGGGTAGGATGCCGCCGGGAAACAGATCGATCCATTCGTCGCGTTCCGGAAAGGGCAACCGATAGCCGTAGGCATTCAGTTCTTCCGGCGGCAGAAAGCGGAAGCGCACCGCGCCCCCATTCTGGACTGCCAGCATACCGGCAAGCTCATCTGGCATCTGCGCATCCCAGCGCGCTTCCACCGCCGCCCGTTCGGCGAGATCCAGCGGCGGGTTCTCGCCCGGCGTCAGCCAGAAGGTTTCCGCGCAGGCTTTTCGGGCAGCAAGCCTAGGATCGCTGAGAAGATCGCGGATCGGCCGGTTCGGATCACCCGCGATCCGCAAACGCATCAGGAACTCGGCGACACTGGCGTAGCGCAAACAATCGGCGGGATCATCCAAGTTGCGGGCGCCGAGCACGACCGGAACCCGGCCTTGGCGATAATCCAGCATCAAGGCGGCATCGAACGCTGCGGCGACGACGATCAAGCGGTCCGGCCGATCCCAAATCTCGGCCCAGGGTCTGCGCTCATCGATGAAGTCCAGCCGATCCGACAGGGTTTGGAGACTCACCCAGCGGTCGATGGGGAGAAATTCACCGCGTTGCTCGTCGGACTCCTCCGGAAAAGGGGTTCCCAAACTCCCGCGCCGCGTTCGGGGAATTTGCGGATCACTCGCATACAGGGTCAACCCGCCATCGGCCGCCTGGAAGTACACCAACAGTTCCTCCGGCAGGTCGACACCGAGCCGGTCGCCGACTTCGCGCCATTCGGTTTGATCGACCCCGCGACTGGCGATTCGCCCGTCGTACTTCCAATACCTATCTGGCTGGGCCGGGTCCGGTGGTCCGCCGATGGCCTGATCCGCGTCGTACCGGTCGGGAACCTCGCGACGCAAGGCGCTGAAGAACGCATCGAAACTGTCAAATCGCAGTCGTATGCGCGCGTCGCCGTCCTGTTCCAGGTCAAAAAGCACCACGCCCGGCTCCGGGCCACGGGTGTAATCGAGCGCCGTGCCGTACTCGTAGCGGATAGCCAGGACGACGTATTTTTCCGAATCGGGGAGCCAGGTGTGCTTTTCGTCCTCGCCGTACTCCGGATCGAAATCCTCCTGATAGAGATCATGCAGGGTCCGCAACGCTTCCAGCGGCTTCAGCTCGTTGTAATCGTTGGCGAATGCATCGTCCCAATCCGCGTACAACGGTTGGGGCAGTGGTGTGTTGGGAACCCAGAAGCATCCGACTGAGCCGCCGTTCTGGCGGCGATAAAGATTGCGGAGCCGTTCGGGTAAACGCACACCCAGGCGCTGCTCCGTCGCCGCCAGCATGGATTCGCTGGCATCCCGAGGAACGCGTTTCGGCTTGCCACCCTTGTGATCGACGATGTCGGTCAAAGCGATTCGCGAGAAATTGCCACCGCTGAAATGGCGGGCGGAGAAAAAGCGGTCAGGATCCACCGGGTTGGGATCGATGAGCAACTCCGGCTCGACGCCGGTTTTAGCAGAGTCCGACGTGAAAGCGGCGAGCGGCACGACGGATTCGACTGTGGCGGGTTCTGTTCGGGCATGGCTTTCCAACCGTTGAATAACCAACTTGCCGCCGAGGGCAAACGCCAAAACGCCGAGGGGCAGGATCAGGTCGGTTGCCGTGAAAGCATGCGATGGCCCGGAAGCCCCAAGCACGGCGCCCAGCCCATACCCGACCAGGTAAAGAATGCCGACCAGGAGCAATTGCGTAACGAACGTCCCGACACCCGCCTTGGCCCAGCCGGTGATACCCTTTTGCTGCCAGAGCAAGCGCCACGCGGGCCATTTGCCGTGGATGAAGAGAACCGTGTAAACCGCGCCCCATGGCGGAATGATCGCTGGGCTGGTGTGTTTGAATCCCGAGTAGCCCACCGCCAGCACGATGGTCATGCCGAGGGCTAGGTTAAGTCCGGTGGTTAACCGCGCGATCATGCTTTTGGGTTTCCTCGTGATGCTTCTTGTTCGGATCACGAAGGGTAATGGGATGCGGCCCAAGTGTCATCCTGGCGTCATCCATGGGTAATCTGGCGAACGATGCGGCAAACTTTTTCGCTGGCGAAACGCCGATGCTAGCGAGCGAAATCTGAATGCCAGAGAACAGAGTCCGGGAACTTCAGTTACCTAAACTCATGCGGCGCACTGCGATCGAGTGCGCGTTACGTGTTTGCGGGGCGATTCTGAAGCGGTGGTTGCTGGATCCAACAAACATGGGTCCGATTACGCTACGCTAAACGGACCTACCCGGCTTGCCGCCGGAGGAAAAGTGCACCGTCAAAGTGTTGTTTGAAGCATGATCATCAAACACCAGACCAAACAGTTGGTGAGCAGCTAAAGGGGAAAGACGTGGAAGCTATCGTGAACCTGCATATCGAGAAATTGCCGGAAGGCGTATATCTCGCGACCAGCGATGACATTCAGGGATTGATCGCCCAAGGCCGGACCATCCAGGAGACCCTGGAAATCGCCCGCGATGTGGCGAGACGGCTCTTGGAAGCCAAAAATGAACGGGAAGCGGCTCGCCGCTAACTCCGGCCCGGGAAGCTTTCGACTACCCGCTGATCGTAAATACCTGATGGGCCGGCTTGCCGGCTTCACGTACCGGGATATTGTCCGGCGGCTCAAGCAGCTCGGGTTCCATTTCGACCGCCAAGCCGCCGGCAGTCATGAGATCTGGTACAACCCCGCCACTGGCCGCTATACCACCATTCCCAATCATCCCGGCGACATGCCCGAAGGCACGCTCCGAGCCATTCTCCGCCAGGCTGGGATTGAGCCGGAAACGTTTTTGCAAGGATAGCCTGCGCCGCGATAATGCCAATAACGGAGCGCCGTGCGTTTTCTACCCGCGCCTTCCCACGCCGGAGGCTGTGAAAGCATTCCGGCATCGACCAGAATCCCGAGCAGGACCCGCAGACGTGCTGAGCATCGCGAACCGCATCAAACACGAACGATGCGGCTCGTTCGTCACCTGCTACCGTACTGTGGGACACGCCGGTTCACGCGGCAGCTTCTTCGCTGGCGGAACGCCGATGCTGGCGAGTAGAAGCTGAATGCCAGAGAACAGAGTTCGGGAACGTCCGTTACCCAGGCTGAAGCGACGCTCCGCGAGCGAGCGCGCCTCGGACTGCGTAGGTCGGGCAGGTACTCGCGCCCGACGTCTCCAGCGGATGCAGCCTAAATGTCGGGCATGCAATGCCTGCCCGACCTACTCGGCTGCGAGCGAGTACGCATTATGTGTTGTCGCGCCTTCGTGCCCACAACTGCGGCGTCGTGCGCCATTCACGCAAGGGGCTGTCGGCGCAGGCTTCCGGGCATCGCATCTACGCAGATCGGTATGCGTAACAAGCTGCGACGCGGATTGTTAGATCGACAGGACCAAATTGAATCAGATCGTAACACTATAATAGAGCCACTAGGGCAACAACTTAAGCAACATGCTCAGGAACGAGTCTGTTCTCTATAGAATGGAAATCGGTCTGAAAACGGATTCTGGAGCCTCTTATGTATATTAAAAAATTATTCTTAAAGATATTCGTGGCTTCAAAAGTCTTGAATTCGATTTACAAAGGCCAGCAGGTGATTATGCCGGCTGGACGGTTTTCACCGGCGATAATGGCTCTGGAAAAAGCACCCCTACTCAAAGCGGTTGCCGTCGCATTAACAGGAAAAGATATTTCGAGATCATTACAACCGAGCTTTCACCGCTGGATTCGCGAAGAGACAAATTGACCGAAGCCACGATCGAGCTCGAAATTGTCCCAGAACAAAATATCGACCGCTTTCCCGAAAAAGGGAAAACAACCTATAAAACCTTTCCAGCCAAGCTTATTCTGAAAAATACAGGTAAGGAAACCGTAATTGAAGTTCCAAATAATACCAAAAAGACATTGGCTGATAGAGGATTATGGACATCGGACGCTACTGGCTGGTTTTCCTGCGGCTACGGACCGTTTCGTAGAGTATTTGGCGCTTCACCCGAAGCAACGCGCTTAATGGTCGGGCCAACGACAGAACGGGTTTGTCACCATGTTTCAAGAAGCAGCGTCGCTTTATGAGGTTGATCAGTGGCTACGCAATCTAAATCACAAACGTCTCGAAGGAAAGACAGAGGAAAAAGCCCAACTTGAGCTCTTGTTGGAGATTCTTCGTGACGATTTAATGCCCAATCAAATCACTGTTGACCGCGTGGACTCCGATGGTCTCTGGCTAAAGGATAGAAACGGATTACAACTGGCGTGGAGCGAAATGAGCGACGGTTATCGAGCTGCGCTGGCTCTGTTAGCCGATATATTGAGGCACTTGATCAGTACTTATGGCGTAAGCGTTTGAGCGAGCGCGATGAACGCGGAAAAAATATCGATCAAAAGAAGTGGCGTGGTGCTAATAGACGAAATCGACGCTCATTTGCATCCGGAATGGCAACGGGACATTGGTTTTTGGCTTAAGGCCATTTTCCAAAAATCCAATTTTTGGTTACGACGCATAGTCCTCTAATTTGTCAAGCCGCGGACCCGAATGGACTGTTCGTATTGCCCGAACCAGGAAGCGACATAGAACCAAGAGCTCTAGACACTGAGGACTACAACAAGATTATCGCTTCACGGCCCGATACTATTCTATTAACCCCAGCATTTGGCCTTCAAAACACTCGTTCGCCCAGGGCTGTGGAAGGACGACGCGAATATGCCAAATTACAGGTTAAGAAAAGGGCAGGCAGGCAATTGACGAAAGAAGAAGAACAGAAGATCAAACAACTTAGCGTATTCGCCGAAGTAGACGAAGAGGTCTGACTTCGTGCGCCGAGTAAAGCGATTTAATTTGGATGACAGAGTACAGCGCTATCTATCCAAAAACAAAAAAGAGGCCAACCTTAGGCTCGCAGCAGGGAGTTTTGATACTACGACGCATTGGAAATCCGCCCGTCAAACAAAAACTCTAAGCAAGGTTTTAGGCGTTTTGCAAAGCATGATGGACGACCGCCAGCGATGTATGTATTGCTTGGATTCTCATGGTTCGGACATCGAGCATTATCGACCGAAGGCATCTTACCCAAAGCGTATGTTCAAATGGCGTAATTTGTTGTTGTGCTGTAGCGAATGCGGGCGAATAAAGGGCAATCGATTCCCGCTGAAAGGCAAAAAGCCATTATTGATCGATCCGACCAAGAGAGCAAACCGTGGAGGTATATCGATTTCGATCCGGTGACCGGCAACCTTGTTGCTAGATTCGATATTTCACTGGGAGCCTATTATGAAAAGGGCGAATCCACGATCGACACACTGCAATTGGATCGCCGGGAGGCACTTGCTGCGGGTTATAAGAGAACTTTTAAGAGACTGTGCAAATCCGTCGATACGTTTCTGGCAACTCCTGGCAATTCCGCCGAGCTACTCACTAAACTTCGTGACGAAGACGACCACGGATTATTGGGATGGATTTTTGTTGGAACAGGACGGGATGTGGAGCCGTTCGCGACATTACGCCGCTCTCATGCGAACATTTGGGGTGACTTTTTTACGCGCCTAACCAACGATTCGGCGCTCTGACAAATGCCTAAGCAAGAGCTGGCATTCACTTGGATAGGCAACGAAAGACGCTCCCGGCTTGAACCCCGAATCCTGCTCGAAGCCCGCGTAGGTGAGAATAGCGCGCAAGGATGTGCCGAACGGAGTGAAGCGCATCTGGCGGGAAATAATCGCGATTGATGCGCCTCCTTCGTCGGTATATCCACCGAAATATTTCGATTTTGCTCTGCCCCCGTCCAAACCGCCGCTTTACGTGGGAGCATTCAGGCTCAGTTAACCGGTCCCAACTGAACCCGCCGAACCGCAATCAACCCCATCAGCAGCGCGCAGCCGATCGCAATGGCGGCGGGAAACAGGACGGTGGTCCAACTGTAGGTCGCCAGCGCCAGCACCACCAGCAGGTTGCGCAGCATGAACAAGCCGAAGAATTGGATCGACTCGCTGTGCGGCTGGTGATACGCCTTGCGCACGGTGGGTCCGAAGCCGAGCAAGTCGACGACGGTCAACACGGCAACCGTCCAGACCGGATCATCGTCAATTGCCAGAGCGCCAGTCCCGCCAAAGCGGCCACCAGAAACAGCCAGTCGATCCGGTGGATGGCGGTATCAGCGCGCTTCAAGGTCGCGATCACCAGCACGCCGACGGTCAGCGCGGCGGAGAAGCCGATGGCCCAGGCGCCCGCGCCGCCGTGGGCCTGATATTGGGCGATAAAGACCACGACCGTGACGATGGCCCAGATCAGCCAGGTGAAGACATGCGGTTTGAGGCGCCCGGCCAGGATGCCGCGAAAATACGGCAGAAACGCGGCGATGGTCAGCAGCATCGCCACGCCGGCCAACAGCGGCTTGAGTTCAAGCCCGGCCACGAAGGCTTTTGACTTTAGGGTTTTGCCCGGCCCGCTGGCGGCGGGCTTCCTTGGGATCGACCGGCAACGGTCGGTAGATTTCCACCCGGTCGCCGGGACGCAGCGGCTGATCGAGGCCGCAAAGCTGGCTGAACACGCCGATCTTGTTCTGCGTCAGATCGATTTCCGGAAACCGGCTCAGGATGCCGGACGCCGCGATGGCGTCATTCGCCGTGGCGCCGTCCGCCAGTTCCACGACGAGAATGACCTGCACATCCGGGCGGGCATAGGCGACTTCCACGCGCACCCGGCTTCAGTTCGCCAGCGACTTGAGCACCACCAGCGCAACCCCAAGCGGCGCGACGTACCGGGACCAAGATCAGCCAATAACGGTAGTACTGACCCAACTCCAGATTCTTTTCCGTGACGTCCCGGCTCAGACGCCAGCCGGCGAATACGGCGATGAGACTCCCGCCCAGCGGCAACATCAGTTCGGCGGTCACGAAGTCGACCAGTTCGAAGAAGTTCTTGCCGAACAGCGTGGCGTCGGCGCCGATATTGAACGAGAACACCGTCCCCAGGCCAGCAACCAGCACACCACGCCACTCCAGAAGCTGGCGGCTTCGCGGGTCATGCGGCGGTTTTCGGTCAGCCAGCACACCGCCGGTTCGATCAAGGCGATGGCCGAGGTGATCGCGGCGAAAAACAAAAGAATGAAAAACGCCACGCCGACCATGGACCCGCCGGGCATCTTGGCAAAGGCGATCGGCAGGGTTTCGAAAATCAGACCCGGCCCCATGCCCGGTTCCAAACCGTTGGCGAACACAATCGGGAAAATGGCGACCCCGGCCAGCAGCGCCACCAGGGTATCGGCCGCGGCCACCCAGGCGGTGGCGCGGACAATGGAAACGTGCTCCGGCAGGTACGCGCCGTAAACCATGACCGAGCCCATGCCCAGACCGAGGGAGAAAAACGCCTGCCCCATCGCGATCAGCACGCTTTCATGGCTCAGCCGGCTGAAATCCGGGCTAAACAAAAACGCCATGCCCTGCGCGAAGCCGCCCGACTGGGCTGCATAAAGATCCAAGGCCAGCAGCATGACCAACAGCGCCGGCATCATGAACTTGGTGACCCGCTCCAACCCGCCGCTGACGCCACGACTGACCACCGCCATGGTCGCAACCATGAACAGGGTGTGCCAAATCGCTTGAATGCCCGGCGAGGCTTTCATCTCGTTGAACACCCTTGCCGCCTGCCCCCGCGTCGTGCGGCACCAGCACGCCGCCCATCTTGGCGATGTACAGCATCGACCAACCGGCGATCACCGAGTAATAGGACAGGATCAGAAAACCGGCCAGCACGCCCAGCCAGCCGACGTATTTCCATAATGGATTGGCGCCGGCCTGCTTCGCCAAGGCCGCCATGGTGTTGATCGGGCTTTGCCGGCCGAGCCGCCGAGCAGCGTCTCGGCGGTCATGATGGGAATGCCGATCGCCAGCACGCACAACAGATACACCAGAACAAACGCGCCGCCGCCGTTATCGCCGGCCAGGTAAGGAAACTTCCAAATGTTGCCAAGGCCAATGGCGGAACCGCTCGCCGCGAGAATAAAGGCCAGGCGCGAGGACCATAAGTGGGGCGAAGACTGCTGTTCGGTCATGGGTTATTCCAAATTGTGAGAACTGCCGAGCGGCGGCGCCGGCGCGGATGCCGTAAAATATCAGCAATTTCGCGTCGCGTCAGACTTCCCAATCCCCTAAATGGCCGCCAAAAAGAACAAGGATTCCGCTGCCGGAAGCTCCACCATTGCCCTCCAACCGCCAAGCCACGCATGAATACTTCATCGAGGAGCGCTACGAGGCCGGCCTTGCGCTGATGGGCTGGGAGGTTAAAAGCCTGCGTGCCAACCGGGCTCAGTTGAAGGAGAGCTACGGCATTTGAAAAATGCCGAAGCCTATCTGCTGGGCGCGCACTTTTCCGCGCTGGCGACGGCATCGACCCACGTAGATCCGCAACCGACCCGCACCCGCAAGCTGCTGCTACATCGCCACGAGCTCAGCAAGCTCATCGGTCTGGTCGAGCGGCGCGGCTATACTTTGATTCCACTCGCGTTGTACTGG
Source organism: Ottelia alismoides (assembly GCA_037367405.1). Lineage (NCBI taxonomy): Eukaryota > Viridiplantae > Streptophyta > Magnoliopsida > Alismatales > Hydrocharitaceae > Ottelia > Ottelia alismoides. The sequence continues at coordinate 83,577 of JAZKJV010002813.1, forward strand.
AAGCGCGGCCGCGCCAAGCTGGAAATCGGCCTGGCCCGTGGCAAAAAGCAGCATGACAAACGCGCCACCGAAAAAGACCGCGACTGGCAGCGCGAAAAAGAGCGGGTGATGCGCCGCGGTTAGCGCCGCGCCCCCGCCTCCGTCCATTCCCTTCCGCAAATCGTCCAGGGGTTCCCGAATGACATTTCCGATCGCATGGCTGCGCCGCTTGATTCCGGCGCTGTTGCTGAGCTGTTTGCCGATTTCCAGCGCGTTGGCCGGTCCTTACGCCGCCTTATCGCCGAACCGGACAGCGAGCGCGTGCTGTATGAACGCTATGCCGACGAGCCGCGCCATCCGGCGTCGTTGACCAAGATGATGACGCTGTATTTGCTGTTCGAAGCGCTGGCCAACCACGAAGTCAGCATGGAGACGCGCATGCGCGCCTCGGTTGCGGCGGTGAATCATGCGCCATCCAAGCTGGGGCTGCGGGCTGGCGAAACCTTGACGGTCGAGGAAGCGATTCTCGGCCTGGTGACCCGCTCGGGCCAATGACGCCGCCTGCGTCATCGCCGAACACATGGCCGGCAGCGAATCGGCTTTCGCCTATCTGATGACCGAAAAAGCCCGCGAACTGGGCATGCGCAATACCACCTTCCGCAACGCCTCGGGACTGCCCGACCCCAACCAATGGACCTCGGCGCGCGACATGTACAAGCTGGGCCGCGCGCTGCTGAAGCGCTTTCCGCAGTACTACGGCTTCTTCTCCACGCCCAGCTTCATGTACAACGGCCACAACTACGATAACCACAACCATCTGATGGAACGCTATCGGGCATGGATGGCATCAAGACCGGCTTCATCAATTCATCCGGCTTCAACCTGGTGGCCTCGGCCAGCGCAACGGCAGCCGGCTGATCGGCGCGGTGTTCGGCGGCACGTCGGCGGTGAATCGCGACAATTTGATGGCTGAACTGCTGGACGATGGCTTCGACCAACTCGACGGCCAACCGCCGCGTCAGCATCTGGTCGCCTGGGACCCGGCGGACTCTGCCGCGATCGCGGAAGCGGCGGCTGACATCGAGGATACCGGCGAAGGTCTGCCGCGCCGCTACGGCCGCGCCGCGCCGCCAGCGCCGGGCCGCTATCGCGAGCCGCTGGAGGGGCGACCGGCAGCGCGCCGGTCACCGCCCGCAACAATGCATTCATCAAGGTTGGCGAGTTCCTCAACGCCGCCGCCGCCGAACGGCGCCTGGCCGAAGTAATGAAGATTGCGCCCGCCGCCGCTCAAGCATGCCCGCGCCCTGGTGCAGCCGCAGGATCGCGCGGCCACAAAATGTTCGTCACCCAATACCATGGGCTGAGTAGGGAAGACGCGGAAGCGGCCTGCCAACTGCTGGTTCGGAAGCATTTGGACTGCCAAGTGTCGCCGTGAGCCGGGCGGGCTGACGCACGCCGTAAATCCGCCTCGTCAGTCTGATTCGCCGGGCACCATCGGGGCCCGGCACCAACCCCGCGACCAGCTACCAAACGATCCTGCCTCGTGACTGGATTTCATCGCAGCCGCAAACTCGGCTTACTGTGCGCCGCTATCGTGGCCGGCTATCTGGTGTTCGGCTGGTGGCCGTTCGCCTTTCGCCCCGCCAACCGGGTAGCCTGGCTGGCCAGTCAGTCTGGCCTCAAGTTCGAGAAAAAGGGCATCGCCTTTGACCCCCTGCCGCTGCCACCGACGCGGGTTGATGCGGATCGGCCGGCGGAATTCACCATCGAATTGTGGGCCGAGGCCGAGTTTGAGCCGTCCGATAACGTTTACCACCTGTTGACCCTGCACGCCCCCGACCGGACACGCGATTTTGTGCTGTGTCAGTGGAAACGGGAACTGATCCTGCGGGCGCCGACCGAGCTTCCGGCGACCACCCGCCCGGTCGAGGTCGGCGCCGACAACGCCCTGCAATCCCGTCAGCCGAGATTGCTGACGATTCGCGGCGACGCGCGTGGCACGCAGTTTTTCGCCGATGGCGCGATGACGCATCGCTACACGAAATTTCGCGTCGATCCGCGCGTTCTCAATGGAGAATTGATTCTGGGCAATGACGCCAGCGGCAAACACCCGTGGAGTGGCCAACTGAGGGGCGTCGCCGTTCATGACCGCGCCTTGGGCGGGGACGAAATCGCTCAGCGACACGCCGCCTGGACCCAGCATCGGTCGGACCTGTTGAGCAACAGCCCCGGCCAGCGCGCCCTGTATCTGCTTGACGAGGGCAGCGGCCGGCGTGTCCACGATCAGTCCGGGCACCGGCATCAACTGGTTATTCCTGAAGTCTTCGGGCCGCTTCAGGCCGAATTTCTCACCCCACCCTGGCGGGATGCCGCGCTGCTGGGTCGGTACTACCCGGACATCGTGATCAACGTGCTGGGGTTCGTCCCGTTCGGCTTTTGCTTTCTGCTTTATCGTGGCTGGGGCAGACCCCGTCACGACGGTCGCGAGATTCTCAAAGTCGCCCTGTCCGGCTTCGCGATCAGCCTGCTGATCGAATCGGTGCAGGTCAGCTTGCCCAATCGGGTCTCATCGATGACCGATGTGTTGACCAACACCATCGGCACGCTGATCGGCATCGCCCTGGCCCTGGCCTGGAGCCGCCGCTGGACGCCCCGCTCGGCGTGAGCGTCGGTGGTCCTTAGCCTAACGTCACCGACAAAATCCTCGTCTAACGGGCAGATTGCAGGCATTCGCGGTCCCGTTTTGCCGCGCCCGAGCGCCGGGCTTTTCGCCGGTAGAGCCCGTCAGGGGCGCGGCAAGGAGGCCGCGCGGCGATCAGTGGACAGGATGGCCGCTTGATCGCCCCCGGCGAAAAGTCCGGCGATCGGGGTTCAAGCGGCAATCGGGTGCCCTTTCTTTTGGTTACTCTTCCTTGGGCAAGCAAAGAAGAGTAACTCGCCTTCGGGGGCGAGACCCCGATTCAAATCAGCGTCGCGATAGCGACTTCAAATAATCGAAGCCGCCAAACGAAGTGGCGCCGGTCAAAGTTAAACCCGTGGTGGTCACGATACCCTGGGCTGACCATTGGCCAGCCGCTCGAGCAACGTCAGTTGCCGTGGCAAACAAATCCGCTCCAGATCGTAGCGCTCCAACACCGTTTGGCGAGCGGCTTCGCCCAGGTGCCGCAGCCGTTGCGGGTGCGCCAACACCTTCTCGACCGCGACCGCCAAAGACTGGGGATCGAAAAAGTCCACCAGCAAGCCATTTTTCCCGTCCTCGATGACCTCCGTCACCGGACCGGTCGCCGAACCGATGACCACGCAGCCAGCGCTCATGGCTTCAAGCATCGACCAGGACAGCACGAAGGGATAGGTCAGGTAGACATGCGCGCTGGAGAGTTGCAGTAGCCGGGTCAGGTCGGCGCGGCTCAGCCAGCCGGTCAGAATCACCCGGTTGAGATCCGCCTGGCCGGCGATTTCCGCCAAGTAGCGCGCCCGGTAGGTGCCGGATTCGAGGGTCGCGCCGTAACTGACGTTATCGGTTCCGACCATCACCACCAAGGCGTTCGGCCGGCGCCGGAGGATCTCCGGCAGCGCCCGGATGAAGGTGTGAATGCCGCGATAAGGCTCAAGCCCCCGACTGACAAAGGTGATGATTTCGTCGGCCCGGCTGATCGCGCCATGGCTGCTGAGGTGCAATTGCGCCGCCGGGTCGGGCGCAATGGCCGAGGTGTCGATGCCATCGAAAATGACGTCGATTTTCGGCTGGTACTCGGCGGGAAACTGGGCGCGCTGCCAGTGTGTCGGCGCTACCCCCCAATTGGCGTCGGACAAGCTCAGCAAATGCGTGGCGTTGCGGGTTCGGACCCGCGCGTTTTCGTCGATGCTGCCGGGAAATTCCGGGTCGAAGTTCAGGTCGGCGCCTTGGGTGCGATAGAAAAATTCGCAGAACAGCAGCAACGGCGCGGCGGGATAGACTTCGCGGATGAATAGCGACTCCCCCCAGCCCGGATGGGCATAAATCACGTCCGGGCGAAAACCCGACTTCGCCAAATCCAACAGCAGGCGGCACACCGCCTGGCCGCGCCGGACATGCGCCTCCAGCGTCCGAACATAGCGGTGCGTCTGACCGCTGGCGCCGTCCGGTTGCGGATAAGTCAGCAAGCGCACGCCCGGCACCGGATCGCGCTGTCCCGCCTCGCCGGCATCGCCCACCGCGACCACCTGGTTGGCGGGATCGGCGGCCAATCGGCCGGCCAGGTGGCGAAACTGGCCCGGAAAATTTTGATGAATAAAAAGGACGTTCATGGCAGGCGGTTTGGAATGGCCGAGTCCGGCGAGCGTGCAGTATGCTTTATCAAAACCCGGCGCCGCGCGCCGGCAATGGGTTCCCTTAGTCTAATCCAGCGGAGACATCCATATGCCGCCAAAAAGAACCGTCCCCAACCAGCAAAAGCTTGACCAGGTCGTCGCCGCCGCGCGCCGCGAGCAGGCCGACCGCGAGCGCGGCTACCGCGAGCGCGCCCTGAAAATGTACCCGTGGGTTTGCGGCCGCTGCAGCCGGGAGTTCGATCTGAAGAACGTGCGCGAGCTGACCGTGCATCACCGCGATCACAATCACGACAACAACCCGGCCGACGGCAGCAATTGGGAACTGCTGTGCCTGTACTGTCACGACAACGAGCATCAGCGCTATCTCAGCGCCGAATTCACCGGCAAGGACGCGCCCGGCGCGCGTCAGGACGCGGCCCAATCGACCGCCAAGGCCTTCGCCGGACTGGCCGATTTGCTCAAGCAGGGTAAATAGCCCATGGCGGACAACCGCGACGATCGGCTGATGGAGGTCGAAACCCGCCTAGCCTATCAGGAGAACACACTGCTCGCCTTGGACGATGTCATTGCGCGGCAGCAAAAGCAGATCGATCAATTGGAAATCTCGGTTCGGCTGCTGGTCGAGCGCCTCCAGCAAGTGCTCGAGGCTTTGGAACCGAGCCGCGCACCCATCGACGAGAAGCCGCCGCATTATTAGTGCTCGGCGGTTACCGCCCGGTCGACATTTCGCCACCCTGGCCGCCGTGGAACCGCGCTACAGTTCGCGCGCGGATTTGCGCAGGACAGCGGTGATGGGCTCGACCAGATATTGCAGCGCGGTCTGCTGGGTTCCCTCGATGAACACCTCGGCGGGCATTCCGGCGAGCAACTTGATATCGCCAGCCTGCCGGAGGGATTCCGGCTCGACGGCGACGGTCACGCTGTAGTACGGCTGGTCGCTCGCCCGATCGACCAAGCGATCGGCGGAAATATAGGTCACATGGCCAACCGCCATCGCCGTGTTGCGGTACTTGAACGCCGTAAACTTGATGCGCGCCCGCTGATCGACATGGACGTGATTGACTTCTTCGGGGCGAATCCGCGCGTCGATCTTCAGTTCCACGTTGCTGGGGACGATCTCGGCGATCGGCTCGCCAGCCCCGACCACGGCACCCGGCGAGGTGAACCGGAGATTGATGACTTCGCCACTGGCGGGCGCGGTCACGACCTGACGCGACGCGGCATCTTCCGACTTGCGCAACTCCTGTTCGATCTCGCCGAGCCGCGCGGCGGTTTCCTTAAGCTGGTCACTGGCGGTTTGCACGTACTGATTTTGCAGCGTGCGCAGCTTCAAGTCGTTGTCTATCAGTCGCTGGCGGGCGCGAGCCAGCTCCGAGCGGCGCTCCTCCAGCCTCGACGCATAGTCGGCGACCGTGGCTTCCAGCTGCACGATGCGCGCCTCGGAAATGAACTGCTTTTCCAGGAGCCCACGATTGGCTTCCAAATCCTGCCGTTGCAAACCCAGCGAGATTTGCGCCTGACTGATCTGCGATTCGAGCGCGCCGACTTCCTGCTCGATCCGCTCGCGCTGGACCTTGATCAAGGCGCTCTCACTGCCTAGCGACTGACGCTTGGCCTGAAACAGACTCATCTCCTTGGTCAACGCCTCGCGCAGCTGTTCGTCCTCCGCCCCCGCCGCAACCAAGGCAGCCGGGAAAACCAAGTGATCCGCCAGCCGCTGCTCGGCCTCCAGCCGCGTGCTGGCGGCCCGTTCGACCTGGACGCGATGCATGAGACGATCGCGGTCGGCGTCGACGCCAATATCGCCCAGGATCAGCACGGGTTCGCCCTGAACGACCGTCTTGCCATCACGGACCAGAACCTCGCGAACGATACCGCCCTCGCGATGCTGGACAGGCCGGCGGTTGAGATCCACCTTGACGAAGGCCGGCGCGACAATGGCCATGCTCAAAGGCGCCCAGCCGATCCAGGCGGCCGCGGGCAAAAGCCCGGCCAGCATCACCAGCCAAGCGGTCCTTGCCAGCCGGCGCGCGGTGTTGGCATGGCCGAGGGGGAAACGAGTCTTGGCGAGGTCGGCTGCGGCCATGGGTCAGGAGTCCAAAATGTTGTGAGTGTGGGACGGCCGCTGCCCATCGGCCCGGCCGCCTGCATCAAATAGTCCGGCGCCAATTCCGCGCCGGGCTCAACGCGCAGGAAATACTCAAGCGACTTGCACGTCCAGTCCCTCCGGCGATGGCCGCTGCAGCGGCGCGATGACTTCCGAGGCAGGCCCGAACTGCCGGACGCGCCCGGCTTCGAGAACCAGTATCTTGTCAACATGCGCAATGAGTGACGGACGGTGGGTGATGACCACCGAAGTCACTCCGGCTTGCCGCAAACCACGCAGCGCCTGAACCAGCGCCGCTTCACCGGCCGCGTCCAGGTTTGAGTTGGGTTCGTCGAGAATCACTAGGCGCGGATCGCCGAACAACGCACGGGCCAGACCGATGCGCTGGCGCTGGCCGGGCGACAGGCCGCCGCCGTTAATCCCGATCGGCGTTTCGTAACCCTGCGGCAGGGACAGGATCAGTTCGTGGACGTGGGCGCGCTGGGCGGCGCTGACCACTGCCGAGGAATCAATCGTGCCGAGCCTGGCGATGTTGTCGGCAACGCTGCCCTCGAACAATTCGACATCCTGGGGGAGATAGCCGATCCAACGGCCCAGGTCGCGCCGATCCCAAGACGCGACATCGACGCCGTCCAAGCGAACGCTGCCTTGGGTTGCCGGCCAGACGCCGGTCAACAGCCGCGCCAACGTGGACTTTCCGGCGGCGCTGGCACCGATGACCGCGAGCGCCTCGCCGGGTTGCAAGCGGAAGCCAACGTTGACCAGAATCGGACGCTCCAAACCGGGCGCGCGGTAGCCGAGGGCTTGCGCCACGAGGGCTCCCTCCGGCCTCGGCAACTCAACTCGCGGAAGGCTGGGCCGAGTGTCCTTGAGCAGTTCGCGCAGCCGCCGGTGCGCGGCGCGTCCGCCGATCAGGACTTTCCAACTTCCGACCAGTTGTTCGACGGGCTGTACCGCCCGTCCCAACAGAATCGTCGTGGCGATCATGATGCCGGCCGACGCCTGCTGGCTGAGAACCAGGTAAGCACCCAGCGACAGCATGACGATCTGAATCAGCTGACGGAACGAACGGGTCAGCGCCGAGAAGGCGTTGCCGCCGCGACTGGCGTGCTGCTCAAGATCCGCAAGCCGCGTCTGTTCATCGCGCCAGCGATTCAGCAGATTGTCGGTCATGCCCATGACCTGCAACACCTCGGCATTGCGCAGCGAGTTCTCGACATACCGCGAGACGCGCCGGCCTTCGGCTTGTAGCTTTTCCAGCGCGCCCTTGGACAACCGGTCGTTAAGCGCCGCCAGCACCAGCATCAGCAGTGCGGCCAACGCCGCGCCGAGACCAAGGGCCGGATGAAAAAGGCCGATGACCGCAACGTAAACCAAGACCCAGGGCGCGTCGAACAGTGCGATCAGGGCGTTGGTCGAGAACACGGCGCGCAGTGCCGCGATATCGCGAATCGCCTCAGTGCCTGGGAGATTCGGCGTTCGCGCCTGAAGGGCCACCACGTCGCGCAGCACCACCGGCGCCAAGCGCTCCTCGGCGATCGCGCCCAGCACATTCTGCAAGCGGCCGCGCAGGTAATCCAAGGCCAGCAGCATGAGCAACGCCGTGATGCAGCCCGCCAAAAGGACCAGCAAGGTCTCCTGGCTGTTGCTGGGCAGCACGCGATCGAACACCTGCATGGTGAAAATCGCCGGCAGCAGGAACAACAGATTCATAACCAGCGAAATTCCCGCCAGGAACCGCAGAAATGGCCGCAACTCAGCCCAAAGTTCAGTCATGGATTACCCTCGTTTGGCCGTGCCATCGATGCCGCGCGCTAACCAGCGGCGCCAGCCAATGGCGATTCACCGGCATCGGTCAGCACCGCTTGTGGATCAACGTGATTGATGGTTGCCAGAATCTGGTCCGGCGCGGCAAGCGCCGGGGCCATGGTCCAGCGATCCAAGCTCGCGTTGCCGATCCGAATGAAGCCGGTGTGGGTGTTCTTGTCACGGTCGATCAGCGGATCGCGATCATAGAAGCCCAGCGCAAAACGGAGCCGCTTGATCGATTCGGGATCGCCGGTGAGAAACCGCCAGCCGGCGCCGATGCGGTGCTGTTCGACGTAGTCACGGAGTCGGGCCGGATCGTCGCTGGCGGGGTCTAGCGTGATCGAATAGAGCCGAATGTCCCGGCCGCACCGCTCACCCAGCGACCGTTGAACTTGGCGCAGGTTACCGGTGGCCATGGGGCAGATGCCCTCGCATGCGGTGTACATCAAGTTGATCGCGACGACTTGGCCGCTCACCAGGTCGTCGTAAAAGCGGAAGTTCCGACCGCTATGGTCGGTGACGACGACGTTCATCGCGTCACGTCGCCAGTCGCTGGAGCTGGTCGCGGGTTGCTCCGGCCGCGGCGACGCGAAGTGGCGCAGCGCCGCCGTGCCGACGACCGTGGCGCCTAGGCCAATTAGAAGATCTCTACGTGTGTTCATGGCTTGTTCTAAATCAGGGTCATGGGCGAACGGCGAAAAGCTACTCAATATCCCAGCGGACCATCATGGCGTGGTCTTCGTGAGCCAGGTTGTGGCAATGCATCACATACTTGCCGGTGAAATCGCGAAACCGCATCAGCACTCGCATGGTCGTGGTCTTGCCCAGGCAAAACACGTCCTTGCGGCCGCGTTCGTGGGGTGGAATCGCCACGCCGACGCCGTCAACCGTTTTACTGAGGATTCGTCCCTCCTCGAAATGAATATGCACCGGATGCTCCCAGCCCCCCGACGGATTGACCAGTTCCCACACTTCGACCGAGCCGCGCGCGATCCGGGCCCGGGGTGATTTGAGGTTGACGATTTGATCGTTCACTGTCCAAAGCCCGCCTTTGCGGGCGAACACCCAGCGGCGCACCGGCGCTTGCGCGACCTCGAGCGGGTCGATTGGCCGCAGCGGGCGCAGCACGGCGGGAACCACGCTGACGTCGGCCTCCGGCGGATGCCGGTCGACGATGATCTTCAGCACGCGGGTACCGGGCGCCTTGACGTTACCGGGGCCACGGGTATCCGACTGTTCCAGCCGATTGACGATGTACAACTCGGTACCCAGCGGGTAGCGGGAAAAGTCGACCACGATGTCGGCCCGCTCGGCAACGCACAGCCGAACTCGGGTCTGGTTCAGCAGCGGCGCCGGCAGGAGATTGCCGTCGTTGCCGATGTAGGTGAAGGTCTGCGCCGCGTTGCGGCTGTTGACCAGATAGAACTCGTAGAAGCGGGTTGGGCCGCCATTCAGCAGGCGTAGTCGGTACTTGCGCCGAGCGACCCGTAGCACCGGCTCGATCTTGCCATTGACGATGACCTTGTCGCCCAGCGTGCCTTCCGGATCGGTCTGGTCGTAATACAGCATCCCGTTGGGATCAAACCGCCGATCGGCGAAGCACAGCGGGTAGTCGTAAGGATGACTCGGCAGCCGGAGAGCGCCGGGAGTGGCGTCGCGCTCGTCGCCCGAATCCAGGTCGTCAAACAGCAGGTAGAAACCCGCCAGTCCCCGGTAAACATTCGGCCCGGTAAAGTCAAAGGTGTGGTCGTGATAGAAGAGTGTGCCCAACGCCTCGCGGGCATCACCGTAGCTATTCGCCATCTCGTCGTAACCGGCGCAGATGTTGGGCCAGAAATGATCTTGAAAGCCGCCGGGCGCATTGAGAGAGGGTCCGGCTTTGGATTGACTGAAATAGTCGCCGGGAAATCCGTCGCTCTCCGACGGCGTATGCAGATTGTGCAAGTGAGTACAAATCTCGGGGCTACCAAAACCCTGGTGATCCCACGGCAGTTCGTTGTGGATTCGGCAAACAATCGGATGCCCGTACCGCGCGAAAAATGTCGGGCCGGGCGATGTGGCGCCATTGCCATCGCCATCGAACCCCCACACCGGCTGGGCCGGATAAGACGGGTGAAACACCCACGCCGGGTTGACCTTGACCGTCATCTCGTACCAGTCGGGATAACGGCAAAGCTCTTGCCAGCGCTGATGAGGCAATCGGCCGCACTCACCCAGATTGGTGTTGGCGTGTTCGGTCGGTTCCGGGGTCAGTTGAGATTGCGGCCTTAGGGGCGTGATCTCGGTGGGCAAATCCTGCATCCAGGGGACCGTTGGCGGACTCGGCGGAAGGATCAGGGATACTTCCGCCGCCGCGCCGGTTGGCGCGGTCAGCACCAAGGGTGCGCTGGCGATGGTGGTGGATGCCTTGATGAATTGGCGGCGTCCGGCATTGAAGGCTTCGCATGCTGGGGCGCCATCGTCGGCGGTCGTTTCAGTGTCCATGGGTGTGCTCTGGGGTCAACGTTTTGTCATAGTGGGTCCACTGCTTTTTGCCGCCAATCGAGAAGACAGATCATGCGCCACGCCGCCCCTGACTCGCTTGGAGGCAGCAGCCAATGGGCGTGGACGCCGTTGCCGACGAACCGGCAGGTTTGACGTTGGCGCGCGGCGCAGCGAACCGCGCGCCTGGGGTCCTGGACGGACCGGGGCCTCAAGTGAACAGGAAGTCGCTCGCCTCGATGGTGTTGGTGCCGACGCCGTTGACATTCAGCAACTCGATCGTCTCGGTCCCGTTCACCGTCACCAGGGTGTTCGATCCGACCACGGCGATCACGATCGCCCCGCCGATGTCGCCACCCGTCAGGCCAGTCCCGCGGAAGTCCAGCAGATCCTGGGTGGCGGCGGTGCCGCCGATGGCGTCGAAGTCCTCGATCAGGTCGGCGTCGAAGTCCAGCGTGTTGAACACGAACAGGTCGTTTCCGGCGCCGCCGTTCAAGGTGTCGTTACCCTGACCGCCGATCAGCCGGTCGATGCCACCGCCCGATTGCAGCAGGTCGTTCCCCGCTGCACCGTCGAGAATGTTGTTGTTGCCGTTGCTGGTTAGAACGTCGTTGCCCGCCCCCGCCGACACGTTTTCGATGCCCGCCAAACTGTCTTCCAGAACGCCGTTGCGGCGTGCCGTCCCCAGCGCCAGATCGACCGTCATGTTGTCGGTCTCGGCCACGTAACTGACCCAGTCGGAAACACCGGCGCCGCCATTGATGCTGTCGGCGCCAAGCCCGCCGACCAGCGTATCGTCGCCATTGCCGCCGTTCAGCGTGTCGTTCCCGCCGTTGCCGAGCAGCAGGTCGTTATCGTTGTCGCCATTGAGCACATTGGCCAGCGCCCCGCCCGTCAGGGTGTCGTTGCCGCCCGCGCCGTTCAAGGTGTTGCCGTTGCCGGTGAGGCTGTCGGCGCCGGCACCGCCGGTGACGGTTTCGATGCCAGTGACCGATGCGAAGCCGGAGGCACTACCGACAGCGAGGTTGACGGTAATGGCGGCGGTCGTTCCGGTGTAGCTAAGCGTGTCGCTGCCGCCGAGCAGATCGGCGGTGATGTTTTCGACCGCGCTGATCGTGCCGCCCTCGAACTGGGTCAGCACGCTGCCGTTGAAGACAACGTCGAGGACATCGTTGGCCGCGCCGCCGGTCACGCTCAAGGTATCGTTATCGCTTCCGTCGCCGCCATTGATGCTGTCAGCGCCCTGCCCCATCAAGTAGACGAAGGTGTCGTTGCCGAGCCCGCCGATCAGTGTATCGGCCACGTTGCCGGTACCACCGTTCAAGACGTTGTTGCCGTCGTTACCCTGAATGAGGTTGCTCCCGGTATTGCCGGTGCCATTGAGGTTGGCGGCACCCAGCAGCACCAGGTTTTCGACACTGGCCGCCAGCGCCGCGATCGTCACCGTGGCGCGAATGGTGTCGTTGCCAACGCCCGATTCGGTGACGACATCGAGGGCGGAATCGACTACATAGGTGTCATTGCCCAAGCCGCCTACCATCGTGTCGTTGCCGGCGCCGCCGTCGAGCAGATCGTCGTTGTCACCGCCATTGAGGCTATCGGCGCCGGTACCGCCGGTCAGCGTGTCATTGCCAGCGCCGCCATTCAGTGTGGTGGCGCTGGCCGCGTTGCCGACCAAGGTGTCGGCGCCCGAACCCGCCGTGACAACTTCGATACCGGTCAGGCTGGCGAAGCCCGATCCCGTGCTGGCAGCAAGATTGACCGAAATGCCGGCGGTGGTGCCAACGTAGCTCAAGGTATCGGTACCCGCCTGGGTGAAGTTGGCGTTGACCGACTCGACGTTGGCCACCGTTCCGCCCTCGAAGCCAGTTAGCCGGACACCATCGAAAATCACGTCCAGCACGTCGCTGGCGGCGGTTCCGGTGATCGCCAGCGTGTCGTTGTCGCCCCCCCCGTCAACGGCGTCGGCGCCATCGCCCAGGGTGTAGGTGATCGTGTCATTGCCCGAGCCGCCGCCGATGGTGTCGACGCCAGCCAATCCGGACAGGGTATTGTTGCCCTCGTTACCGGCAATCAGGTTGTTCAGTGCGTTACCAGTGCCACTGATGTTGCCGGCACCGCCAACCAGGGTCAGGTTTTCGACTTCCGCGCCCAGCGTGTAGCTGGCCGCCGTCGATTCGGCCGTATCGATGCCTTCGGCTGCCAGTTCGGCGATCGCGTCGGTGGCCAGATTGACCCTATAAGTGTCGTTGCCGACGCCGCCCACCAGGGTGTCGCTGCCGCCGGCGCCATCCAGCGTGTCATCGCTGCCACCGCCCTCGATGCGATTGCCGGCCGCGTTGCCGGTGCCAGAGAAGGCCACGGCGTCGCTGCCAGTGAACGACAGGTTCTCGACATCGGCGAGCGACCCCAAGGAGTAGCTCGCCAGGTCGGTCTCGATGGTATCGGTGCCGCCGGTCAGCAGACCGGTTTCGACCACCACGTCAGCGAGATCGTCGACTTCGTAGGTGTCATTGCCCGCGCCGCCGGTCATCAGATCAGCGCCGGCGCCACCCAGCAGCACATCGACACTGGCGTCCGTGCCACCCGTCAAGGTGTCGTTGCCCTCGCCGCCGAGCAGGATGTCCGCGCCAAGGCCGCCGTCGACGCTATCGTTGCCCTCGCCGCCATCCAGATTGTCGGTGCCATCACCGCCCAGCAAAAGATCCTGATCGGCGCCGCCGTTCAATGCGTCGTTGTTGGCGCCGCCATCCAAGGTGTCGTTGCCGGAACCACCGTTCAAGGTGTCGTTGCCACTGCCGCCGAGCAAGCTGTCATTCCCACCCAGCGCATTGAAGACGTCCGCGCCGCCAAGTCCGCTCGCGACGTCCTGACCCTCGGTAAAGGTGCGGACATTCGCGGTGTTGTTGCCGACATACAGGTCACCGACCACCGTGGTCGCGGCCGAGAACAGGGTTTCCAGCGTTCCATCGCCGTCCGTGTAACGCGCCGCCACCCGGATTGGCGTGTTCACCTGTGCCTGGGCTGGTGTGAAGCTGGTGCCGGTCGCCCCAACGATGTCGACCCAAGCGCTGCCGTTCCAGGATTGCCATTGACGGCTGATCGGGCCCAGTCCGTCGATGTCGGCGATGGCCGAGACGTCCACCGTGACGGCGGTGCCTTCGGTGGGTGTGGTGTCACTGATGGTCGGGATACCGGTCGGCGCGTCGTTGACCGGAGTCACGTCGAGGGTGATGGTGTTGCTGGCGGTATCAAAGCTCAAGCTCAGGTCCTGCACCGTGAACCCGAAGCTGGCATAACTGCCGCTGACTCCGTCGGTGTTGTTGCCGTTGGCCGTGGGCGTGAACTTAAGACGACCCAGGTCGATATCCGTGACCAGAATCAAGTCGCCCGCGATGACCGCCGAACCCAGCAAGGTCAGGCTGCCCAGCGCCGGCAGACTGTCGATCCGAACCGCGCGCAGGCTATCGCCGTTGGCCGTGTCGGCATCGCTGAAGCCGAAGTCGCTGCCGGCAAAGACATGCTGACCATCCTCGAGAATGGTGACGGTCTTGTCCTGGCCGAGCGGATTGTCGTTGACCGCCTCGACATTGACGTAAAGGGTGTTGGGACTTGCCTCGAAGCTACCCGCCGAGTCCCGGACACTGAAGCCGAAATTGGCGTAGAGCGCGCCGTTGGCATTGGCGCCGGGGGTAAACACCAACTGCCCGCTCGCGATCGCTGCCGCGCTCACCACGTCCCCGGCGTTTACCGCCAGAGCGTTCAGGGTCAAGCTTCCGGCTAAGGGCAGGCTCTCGATACGCACCGCCCCCAGGCTGTCGCCCACATCCGGATCGCTGAAGCCGAAGTCACCCAAGCCCAAAGTGTAAGCCGTATCCTCCTGGGCGGTGATCAGGACATCGTTGGCGCTGGGCGCGTCGTTGTTGGGCGCGACCGGGGCGGTCGCGGCGGAGATGATGGTCTCCTGATGCCCCAGATTGTCCTCGAAGGTCGCGACCACGCGCAGCGGTAAACCGGACTGGGCGTTACCCGGCGTGAACGTCGCCGAGTTGGACAGGAGTCGAGTCCAGATTCCAGGGGCGGTCTCCGCCTCCCAATGGAATTGGATGGTCGACTGGTTGACGCTGCCGTTGATATCGGAGAAGGCAAAACTGTCGACGCTCAGGGGTTGATCCTCGTCCGGCGTGCTGTCGCTGATGACAATCGTGCCGGTGGCCGCGACATTGGCGGCGAAGGGATCGAGCGAGACCAGCGTGAAGCCGCCGTTGCCGTCGGAAAAGCGCAGCTGCTCGATGTTGCGCAGCGTATCCGTGCCCTCGTCGGTCGGTGGCGCGAAAAAGCCGTTGCCGGCACCGGCGCTCAACACAGCGTTGTCGGTGACGGTCCAGGTGCCGGTCAGTTCGTTGCGGCTGACGATGTAATTCGACTCGATGTCGTTGTACTCGGCGGTGTCGACATCGCCGCTGCCATTGGCGGCCACGATTTCCCTGACGATGCGAAGCTGACTCGGCTTCAAGGTGCCCGCGAACAACTGCGCCTGGATGGCGGCCATGCTGTCGACCCGATGCTCGACGTTATTGGCGTCGACGTAGCCGATCTGGACGTTCAGCCACTTGTCGCCGTCGATCAGATCATCGCCGCCGCGGCCTTCGATCACGTCATTGCCGTCGCCGCCCAGCAGAATGTTACCGCCACCAAAGCCGGTTTGCGGACCGCCGAATGCGCCGTCGAGCAAACCTTGCAGGCCATCGATCAAGGCAATCTGGCCGGGCGAGTTAAGCGCGTTGTTCTGACCGGACGCCACGTCCACGGCCGTCAGATCGACGCTGGTCAGGTTGTCGCCGCGCAACACGTCGTTGTTATTCCAACCCGAGACGGCCTCGATCAGGTCCATGCGGTCGCGCAAGGTTTCCACCGTGGGCGGCACGGCGCCGGTAAACAGCATGTCCGTATTGGCTGGAATGGGGTCGCCGCGATGCGTTACCCAGTCGAATCCCAGCATGCCCTCGTAGCGTTCGGTGCCGTCGCCGGCAACCGCGATGTCGTCGCCGGACTCCATGTCGTAGTCATCGTTGCCGCCGCCGCCGATGACCACGTCATTGCCGAGGATCAGACTAGTCTGGAACGGATCGCCATTGTCGCCTTGCAGCAGGTCGGCCTGACCGCCACCCTCGATCCAGTCGTTGCCACCGTCGCCGAAGACCGTATCGACACCGTCGCTACCCAGAACAAAGTCGTTGCCTTCACCGGCGATGGTTTCCTTCTCATCCGCGCCAGCGACCACGAAGTCGCTGCCGTCGCCAGCGATGATCAAGTCGATACCAGCGCCGGCATTGATGACGTCATCGCCGTCACCGCCCTTGATGTTGTCGTCGCCAAAGCTGTCGGTGATGATGTCATTGCCGTCGCCGCCGATGATTTGGTCGTTACCCGCGCCGCCCTCAAGCCGATCGTTGCCGGCGTCGCCCCACAGCGAGTCGTCGCCCGCGTCGGCGATCAGAATGTCGTCGCCATTGGTGCCGCCCAGCACGACATGCTCGGCGCCACTGAAGCGCAGGTAGTTGGTGTCCGGTCCCGGTGTCGCCGGGTTGTCGCGGCTAACCGGGCCGATCGGGTCGGCCTCCTGTTGCACGGTCTGGTTGAGTTCCAGAATGTGGTCGGGTCGCGAGAAGATGTCCGCCGGCAGATGACCGCCGATTTGGGTATTGCGCATCACCAGTTCGGCGAACGAGTTGCCCTCCAGTTCGCTCAGGAACGGCAAACCGGCGGTGCGCGCCAGGTAGTACAGGCGATCGCCGTCCTGCAAGCGTTCCATTTGAGTTTCGAAGACAAACCCGAACGTCGATCCCAACATGCCGCCGAACGGCATCTTCTTCTCCGCCAGGCCACCGATCCAGAAATCGACCGCGTCGAGGCCGGTGGTGGTGACGCCGTTCGAACCGCTTGCCCAGACGCCGGTGCTGTTCATGAAGGCGACGCGGTCGCTAGGCGCCACTTCGGCGATCCCGTCGCCATTGATGTCAGTGTTGCCGTTCACCAGCAGAATCGCGGCGGCGCGCTTGTCGGCCAGGGTCGTGGCGCCGGTAATCGACGCATGGGTGCCATAGGCGGCGACAAAGTTGATCAGCGATGCCGCGTGCTTGAGATTGGCGCCAAAGTCGGACCAACTGACGTAAGGCGTCAATTGCGAGTCGTTGGTCATATTGAAAAACTGGCGCCGCGCCTCGTTCAGGCTCGGTATGCCGGTGTCGCGGCCGCGCGCGATGTTGATGGCGGGCAGGTCGAGCGGCAGTCCCAGCAGGTTGTTCTGCAGGGCGCCGGTCACGAATTCGTCGATCTCGTTGCCGACCTGCCGAGTCATGCCACGCACCACCTCGCCAGCGGCGACACCAGAGCCGGTTTCCCGCGCCGCGTAGGCCAGCGGATTGAGGAAAGCCTCGATCAGTCCCATCTGCTCGCCGCCGGACAGCACCGGGTTGCCGTTGACGTCGATACGATCGACGGTTTCGTTGAGCATGGAATGCCCAAAGCGATACACGGTGTGCGCGAATTCAGCGACGATCGCGCCATCGATGTCGGTCTGAATACCGGCGAAGACGTTGACGGCGGGCATCAGCTTGCGGGCAAACTCCTCGAACACCAGATGCTGGTACTGCATTTCGGTGCCGAAGCGGGCCGCTTGAAACAGCCGCTCGCCGTTCCAATCCAAGGTGTTCAAATCGACCGGGATGCTGGCGACCGGGGTTAGCAGCCAGTCGTTGAGAAAGCCGACCGGGTCCGAAACCTCGCCTGGATTGGCGAGAATCTCCGCCTTGATCAGTTCGACCAAGCGGTTGTGCTCGGAATGGAAGACATGATGCACCGAGGTCAGGCCGATGTTTTCGTTGCCGCGACCGTCTCCGGTGATGTAGTGGGCGTCCAGCAGTTCGTTGTCATAGGTCGCGCCATTGCGATCGTCGCCGAATAGCCCTTCCGGGCCGCTGTCGGCGTCGGCAACTTGCGGAACGCTGTTGTTGGTTGCCGGGTTATGGTCCGGGTCGAACTGTCCCGGCGCGGCATGATGGGCGATATCGTTCAGGAAGGCATGCTCGGTGCGCAGTGCCGAGGCGGTCCCGACCGGCGCGCCGATATTGCCCTCCACCAAACCAGTCGTCGTCACCAACTGTGCCTTGCCATTGGTGCTCAGCAACAAGCGGCCGTAGGCGTCGGTGGCCAGCAGCGGCACGTTGTGTACGTCGCCGTCGCTCAGTTCGATGCCGAGAATGTCGCGCGCCTGAGCTTTAACATCCGCCCAGGTCGACAGGCCGCCGCCCGCGCCTTCCAGCAGCTTGCCGGTTGCCAGCGGACTGCCGCCGACCAGGACATACTCGCGGAGAAACGCCTGATGCGAGGCGTGCGAGGTGTAAGTCTGGTTTTGATCAACCCACGAGGTGGTGGTGTTTTGCGCCTCATGCAGGGTGTCGTCGCTGGTCCCCAGGACGCCGTCGGCACCCGGGCCGGTGAACGTCGTGGTGCGCGTGACCGCCATGAAACGCTGACTGGCCGGCAAATCGTCGAGCGTACCGAAGACCCGGTCGTCACCCGCGATCAGAGGATCGTCGGCTTGCAGCGGAATGTAAATCGTGCCGTTGCCACCCTTGGTAACCAGGTCCAGTCCATGGTCGAAAAACTGTCCGAACAGCGTGAACCAGGAGTTGTACGGCGCGGAAAGCCCTTCATCGGGCGCGACGTTCTGGATGAACAGATTTTCGACAAAGGCCGGATTGGCGCTGCCGTCGGGGAGATTGCGCAGTTGCAAGGTGGCCGGGCTGTCGGGATTGAGGGCATTGAACGCCGCGATCGCGGCCGGATTGGCGGAGCTTTGGTCGGCAATCAGGTTGGAGATGATGCGCGGATCGGCGTCGGCGACATCACCCACGACCACGCCGGGCTGACCGATGACTGGCGCGTTGCCTCTGACGTTGTAATTGGTGTTGGTGACGGTCCCGGCGCCGGGACCGAATGACATCGTGTCGCCGTCCTGATCGTCGCCGAATACCGGGGTCAACATCCGCGGGAACAGTTGGTCCGCCGCGCCGAAATTTTCCTGGCCGGGGATCAGGTTGTTGAACGTACCATCGACGGTGCGCAGTCCATGCGGCAGAAGTGGGTCGTCGATCAGTTGACTCAAGGGGGTTCCGCTACCGCCAAACACCAAGGCGGCGTTTGCCTCGCCGATTTGAATCTGGCGGAGGATGAAGTCGAGGTCGGTTCTGGTCAGCTTTGCCATCGTCATGGGTCCTGGTGAAGAGTTGCGGATCGTTATTCAGCAGCCAGCCATCTGCGAGGGACAGCCCAAATGCCTGAGTCTTCACAAGGTCTTGACAAATCATCACTGCGAGCCCGCCCGCCACCGCAGCTTTGCGGCATCCAGCTCATTCCTAGAGCGGACGACGCCTGCAGCGAGCGGAGCCAACACCGGGCTCGGTCTGAAACGCATGTTACGGTGACAGGTGACTGGTTTTTCGCATCAAAAGGGTTGCTTGTCGGTCGGGATTTGTACGCTCCAGAAGAAAAAGTAACAACTGCAATATTTCTGATTACAAGTTGCTGCACTTTTGGTATTTTTTGTACAGCATCTTTTCAACTTTATATTTTTCAAGCGTTTTCCTACCGATTTACTAGGTCATATGAACCACTAACCGGACCCTGTTATTCGGTTTATAAAAACCATAATGGTTCTTTTAGCGCAAAATAATCTAAATCAAGCGTCGGGATATCACGACTTCGCGCATCGGAGCCGCAAAGATTGGCAACCGGAACCGCGCATCGCGCAAAGCTGCGACAGTTGTCACGGCAGCATTAGAACAATCAGCGAATCGGCAACCTCGGCGTGGGGAAGACCAACGCCGACTGCGGTCCACTCTGAACGATTCCTCCCAAGGCGCGGATCTCGAAGATCCTCGAATTCGGCGGGTTGGAAATCGGCGCCCCGAACGCATCGGGACATCCAAGGCGAGTGCCTGCGGTTGCGGCGGGCGGTGGCAGCCGGCGGCTTGAAGGCGTCCCAGCACGATTGCGTTCACGGCGATACCAGCGGATTTAGGGCAACCAACCACCGCGCGCGGCAAGTGCGCTTGCCGAGCACCGAATAGCCGCCGCTTTACCACGCGGAACGGCTCGGTCTTCTCGCGGACCGACCGGGAGATGGCATGGGCAACGCCGCTCTTGCCGTTACCTCAGATTTACAAGTATCTTAAGCGTCGTTCCGACACTGAGACGCCGAACGTCACCCCTGAGGCAGGCACGACGCGGACTAAGGCTACGTCGAAAATTTTTACACTTGACGACTCTGACTTTAGGCGAAGTGATTCTTGGCCATAGTCAAAAGCCTCTTGCTCATTGATTCCGAAAGAGAAGTTACAGATGGCTCGGGGATTGCAAATTCGCTTTGGCGAACTGTCCCCTGATTGCGATACGCAAAAGCCTATAGAAGCTAACCGTTGGCCGGCCAAAGCTCAGCGTGTGGAGAGGTCTTTTCTGATCGGGACGCGGCTCGTCGACCGGGGCGGTCTTTGCCCAAGTCGTGAACTCGCTTGACGCCCGGCTGTCGGAAGCCAAGGGGGTCAGGTCGCTAAATGAAAAGCTGCTCTGTATTCAAGGAGTTTCAAGGTGGATGCCTTAATTATCGACGATCACCCCTTGATTCGTCGCGCCATCAAGCAATTGTTGCTTGATCACTTCGGCGAGGTGAATTTCGCCGAAGTCCATGACGGCGAATCGGCGGTCGCTCAAGCCCGAGCCCGCGAATGGGACATCATTTTATTGGATTTAGGCCTGCGCTCGGGCAATGGCCTGCATTACCTGGCCGACATCAAGCGCGTCTGTCCGGCCGCCAAGGTGCTGATCGTCAGCAGCTACGCGGAATCCGAATTCGCGATTCCCGCCCTCCGGGCCGGCGCCTCGGGCTACCTGGCCAAGGATCGCGCCGCCGAGGAATTGGTTTTGGCGGTCGAACGGATTATGAACGGTGGGCGTTATCTCAGCTTGGACGTCGCCGATCGCTTCGCGGGCATGATTTTCGACGGCGAGGACGTACAACCTCACGAGAAACTCTCGGCGCGGGAGTTTCAGGTCATGATGGCCTTGGCGGTGGGGTCCAGCATCAAGGATATATCCATTAAGCTAAATTTGAGTGACCGCACCGTCAGCACCTATCGCGCCCGCGTGCTGGAAAAGATGCAGTTGAAATGTAATGCCGAATTAACCGAATACTGCCTGCGAAAAGGATTATGGGCGAACAAGGACGACAGGGGTATGGACCTATCCAGCCCCGGCTCAGGCTTCGATCCCGTCATGCGTAGCACCGTGCTGCCGCACTAGACGCTGTTTTCGATCACGACACCCCGCGTGTTGTGATCGCCCGCCTTTCCAAACCAACGCTGAATCGTTATCACTTGCAACTGGTTAATTTAAACCACAGGGTTATATAAACCCTCCTTCAGTGGTTTTCCTCAACCCATCAGCTTCCCGTTCATTCTGGTATTCACCATTTTCGGACCGGTCCGGCACCGAATCTGTCCAAAATGACCCGTCTTCGTGATACGCCCTACCCCATGCTTATCCGGTAGTGCAATCACTACCGCATTATCAGCGACACACTACGTCCTTCACCTGCCCCGCACTACTGTAAATTCAAAACCTTGTGCCTATAGTCCCCTCCGACGCTACGGGAATTTGAGACTGCCATTGGTCACCTGACGAAGCGGCGGCCTCGACGGCCCGTCGTACTCGGGATCGGGACCATGATCGCGGACGTCAGCCAAAAACCTGAGGGAAATTGATGGCCACTTCTCGGCTGTTAATCCACATCAGGGGATGACCAAGTTATTAACCTCTCAATCTCGGGCGGAAAGCCGATGGTGGACATCACACGCGTCGACAAAATAGGAATACAGACCGCTTTTAGCAAGTAATTTCTGAAGCATAAATACCCTAATAAGACCGTGATTTTTTGGGCTATAGCCCTTCAATGACATCAGCTATCGACACCTTTACTGACCGTAAGAAACCATATTTTCGCGATTAAGGCAACTCAACCGACGGGGTATGCAATGCCAACAGTAAACCTTACAACCATGAACAGACGTCGAGCAGGCGTGGGTAACTCCACCCCGTCTCGGCTACCTGTTTTAACCGCTCTCACGGGCGCCATCATTCTCGCCTGCGGCGGTTCTCAAGCCGCGGTCCCGATCCCGACCGGGGCGCCACAACTCAGCCCGCTATTCGGTGCGACCCCGTTCAGCGCTCGCGTCGTGTTGTTTGAGGAATTCGGCCCGCAGGACGCCAATGACGCCAACGGCAATCCAAAGGAAGACAGCACACACTACCTGTTGCCCGCGCCGGTCGATCCCGACACCGGCGCCTATGACTGTAGCGGTGTGGTGTTGTCGACCAAGTTGGGGTCGGCGCTGGACAAGCTGATCAGCGAGGACAGCATGTACCCGGTCTATGCCCAGTATTCCGATCAGGGCTCCGGCGGCATCGCAGCATCGCTGCAAAACCCGTGGAAGACGCAAATCAACGACTGCAATCCGGCGACTCAGGGCATGGCGAACATGCCGGCTGACGGCCGTCCCGCCGATTCCGACTTCGCTCACCAACGCTGGGATCAGATCAACCCGGTCAAGCCGGGCGATTACGAGTTCCGGCCGAAAAAGTTCTTCCAGGCCATCATGACCGGTGCCCGCACCGGAGGCGGGGCTCGCGACAAGCTTCAGCAGCATAAATACGAGCAGCCGGGCAATGAAAGACGGTTCAACGAATTCGGACCGGGCGGCTTGTACTACAACACGGTTTTCTCGCCGGAAGACGCATCGTTGTTACCGATTGATGCAAATACCGGCAAACACCCCTTCGATGGCACGACCAAAGGCATTCCGGTTCAGGTTCATCCGAAAATGCCCGTGCAAAAGCCTAACTCGGTCTGGACGTTCGACGGCACCATTCCGCCCAAGCTGTTGTTGGCCCGCTACGGCGAAACCCTGTTGTTCCGCCATCACAATGGCTTGCCGATCGACATCTCGGCCAATGGCGGCTTTGGTACCCACACCATCACCACCCACGAGCACAACGGCCATAATCCAGCGGAAAGCGACGGCTTTGCCGGCGCATACTTCTATCCCGGCCAACATTACGACTACCGCTGGCCGATGGTGCTAGCCGGGCACGACACCATCAACCCGAACGCCAAGGATTTTCGCGCCGCGGCCCCTTGCTCGGACAGCGATGTCGCGATCGGCGGCTTTGCTTGCGAAACCATACCGGGTACCACCAGCCGAGTCGCCAAGGTACCGGGCGACTATCGCGAAACCATGAGCACCCATTGGTTCCACGACCATATGCTCGATTTCACCGCGCAGAACGTCTACAAGGGCAACGCGGCGATGATGAACTATTACAGCGCTCTGGATCGCGGTAATGAGGAAGTCGACGACGGCGTCAATTTGCGCTTCCCGAGCGGCAACGCCAAGGAATGGGGCAACCGCGACTACGACGTCAACCTGGTCGTCGCCGACAAGGCCTTCGACGCCAACGGTCAGTTGTGGTTTAACCCGCTCAACACCGACGGCTTCCTGGGCGACGTCATGACCGTCAACTGGGTCTATAAGCCCTTCCTGGACGTTCGTGCCCGCCGCTATCGCTTCCGCATTCTGAATGGCGCGGTTTCGCGTTACGTCAAAATTGCGGTCGTGGATGAAACCGGCGCCCAAGTCCCGTTCCATCAAATCGGCAATGACGGCAACATCCTCCAGCACGCCGTGGCCTACCCGAACGCGGCCGCTGGCGATGGACTTCCCATGCAATCCATCGCGGAACGTTACGACATCATCGTCGACTTCAACCTTCCCCAGCTGAAAAATGCCAATGGGACCTTCAAGAAGGTCTACTTCGTCAATGTCGCCGAACACGCCAGCGGAACCGGCCCCAAAGGTGTCGTCCCACTGGCCAATGCCTTCAATGCCTTCTCGACAACCGCCAAGACGGCTTACAAAGGCATCGACCCGGGCGTCGGCAAGTTCATGGAATTCCGCATCCGCAACTGTGTGGGCGCCATGCTGAATACCAACGGTAGCTGTAAGGACAGCAGCTTGAACCCGGCAGACTATGTCGAAGGCAAGAAGGTCATGCTGCCGCTGCCGACCTTTACGCAAGCCGAGTTGAACAACGCGACGCATCGGACGTTCATCTTCGGCCGGAAACCCGGCGTCGTTGTGGACAACAAGCCCTGGTCCATTTCGGTTGACGGCGGTCCGGATCTGAACGTTGCGATCAACCGTGTCTCGGCGTCCCCTGCGCTGAACAACGTGGAAATTTGGCATATCTCCAACCCGTCGGGCGGCTGGTCACATCCGGTTCACGTCCACTTTGAAGAAGGCCAGATCATCTACCGCAACGGTGCAACGCCTCCGCCGTGGGAAAAGTATGCCCGCAAGGACATGTACCGCGTCGGGCCTGAGCCGACCTCAACCGGTCTGATCGACATGGCCATCCGTATCCGCGACTTCACGGGTACCTTCGTCGAACACTGCCACAACACCCAGCATGAAGACCACGCCATGCTACTGCGTTGGGATAGTGAGACGCCGGACCACAAGACCTGGGTCCGCACGCCTTACCCGGATTGGGATGGCGCCAACTACGACAGCACCGCCAACGGCAACCTCGGTCCGACCATCAAGGTGCCGACCGCCAATACCGGTAGCAAGACCGTCAGCTTGGCTAAGAGCTTCAAGCCACCAGCCAATTGGGGTCAAACCGGTGGGTTTGGCGGACCGGCTTCGGATGTCCCGGCGGGTTCGGCACCTGCCGCTCCGTAAGAACGTCTGACGACAGGAGTGACGACAATGACAGCGACGATCGCGACCGCAATTCGGAAGGTTTATAGCCTGCTGATCTTGCTGGCCGGTCTCGCGGCGATCCTGGAGGGCGGCCCGGCTTGGGCCGCCCCTTCGGGCTCTCCCTGGGGCGCTAACTTTTTCCCAAACATTGAACTGACCAACCAGGACGGCGCCAAGGTTCACTTTTACGATGACGTGATCAAAGGAAAGGTCGTCGCCATCAACTTCATTTACACCAATTGCAAGGACAGTTGCCCGCTGGAGACTGCGGCCCTGCGCAAGGTTCAAACAGCGCTGGGTGATCGCATGGGACGCGATGTGTTTTTCTACACCATCAGCATCGACGCCAAGCGCGACAAGCCGCAGGACCTCAAGGCTTACGCGCAAAAGTTCAACGTCGGTCCCGGCTGGAGCTTTCTGTCCGGCAAACCGGAGGATGTCCGGCTGATTCGCGAAAAGCTGGGCATGTATCGGGACGACGGCAAGGCGGAAAAGGCGCTCAACGAGCACAGTATCAACATCCTCATGGGCAATGAGGCCGCCAATCAGTGGATCAAGCGTTCACCGTTCGAGGAACCGGCTGCGCTGGTTCGCATCCTCGGCAACCGTTTGCAATCGACCCTGACCGCCGCGTCCAAACCGGTTCACAACTCGGAACTGACGATGCTCCCGGTCCCGCAATCGGAGGGCGAGGAATTATTCCGCTCGAACTGCCTGGCCTGCCATACCACCGGCACGGACGACGGTATCGGTCCCGGCCTCGCCGGTATCGTGGAAAAGCGCGACCGAAATTGGCTTAGGAACTGGATCAAGGAACCCAACAAGCTGATTGAAAACAAGGACGCTTTGGCTCTTGCGTTGTTCAAGCAGTACAAAGGCATCTACATGCCTAACCTGCGGCTCACCGACAAGAACGTCGACGACCTGCTGGAATATCTCCAAGCCATCCCGCCCGTGGCGCAACACGCGCCTTGATTCGCGTCAGACCTTCGGTCTGAAGTCTGGGGCCAGGGATGGCCCTTTTTTTGTCCAACACAAGCCGAGAACCGCCCCGCCCCACCGGCCCCGATTCAGCGTGTGCGCGGCACAATCAAACCGTTGCCGTCGCCGCTGGACTACCGCCAGCCGGCGGGTGGATCGGCCGGCGCACGGGTGACTCAGCGCCCAGCCGCTAGGCGCGGTAGGCAAGTACAAACCTCACCTTTGGCGCTACGCCTCGGGTATTCAAGCAATCCATTCCAATACTGCCCCGATAAGCCCGACCCCGGACCGCGCCTAAGGCCATTAACCACGTCCATGGGTCGAGAGCCAAGCGCTGGGTCGATATCAGAACGGGCACTCCCGCTAGCCAGCAAAACCATTATTTTCATGGTTATCCGTGCATATCCCCGCATGTAGTTGTTCCACTACATAAATAACAGGACATCACTACAGAAAGCCCACCAGCTTTAATATCAGTGGTGTGTATCACCCGAAAACAGTCGGTTAATTTCAACCAGTTCAGTTTTTTCGACCCAAGCACTCACATGTACTTGGTTCTCCACGAACCCATCCAGCCAACCTTCAATGCAAAGACACCCTTGAGTCCGCAGCGCTGCCGTCTGTCACTCTTTAAACCTAATTTTCGTAACTTAGCCTTGTAAATTTTCGAACAAACCGCCGCCGATCCACGCCCTCTCGGACAGTTACAAATTTGCTGTGCATATATCACTTTACGATTACGGTTATTCACGACTGGTTTGAACCTCTGAATCAAACCCGGGATTCATTGGTTATTAAAGGTGCGGCTTTTTAGATGTCACTCATCGCTGAAGCGCGTCGAGACGAGTTCAGGTCGGTCGCTCCAATGCAGCCGATGACCGGATCGACCTAGGCGAGAGCCCGTCGATGCGTTGCGAGCATGGCAACCGAGCGTCACCAAGGCAGGAGAAATACGTGCGGGACAGCACCAAGCCATCCGGTATCGAGAAGGGTGCCGGATGACGGAAACCAGTTGAAAACACCAAATCCCAGAACTTGTTGCTGTCATTAACATCAACGGCCGCGCAAGTTCCAGTGCGCGGCGCGTGGAATATACCCAGGGAGTTACCTGACAAATAAGTTAATCGTCTTTCTGAAATCCTTTGCTCGCCAAGCCCGACACGGAGCGACTCCTAGTAGGACGATCGCATAATGGTTGGGATGAATGACCGACTTTTCATGCGGGTGCCCTGGAAGCTGATTCCGTCGAATCGCCTAGGCGCTAGATGAACAAAGCCGAGTCGTTCGCGCCTGCCAAATGACATTGGCAAATGCGCTGGTGGGGCAATTCGCGCGAGGTAATTCACGCGTTGAAAATAAGGGAATGAATCGAGACCGAGCCCTTAACTCGAACGGTTCATCGACCCCGAAGCGACGACGCGAGAATTGCCAGCCATAACGTCTTAGCCACGATGCTGAGTTAAGTATGTGTCGGACCGGTTAATGACCGGAATGGCACTTAGGACCGAAAATATAAAGGGTATGCAATGCACACATTTGGTTTTTTAAGTAGGGATAACCATCCCGCAAAAGATGGCGATCTCGTCATCACTGGGTTCCACGAGTCTGCTCAACGCAAGGCCGCGGCATCGCTCGCGTCCATTATCGCGACCGCCTTGGGTGTCGCCGGCGCCGATGTAGCGGCGGCGCCGCTGAATGTCCCCTCCGGACTGGAACAGCGCAGTCCATTGTTCGGCGCACAGCCGTTCAAGGCACGCGTCGTTCTCTTCGAGGAATTCGGCACCCAACCCTACAAGGTAGACGAGACCGACCCATCGTCCTATCCCAAGCTACCCCGTCCGATCGAGCCGGAATCCGGCCTGGTGGACTGCCTGGGCAATCCCGCCCATGCCGACATCGGCAAAGACTTGGACGATCTGATCAAGCAGAACTCAGTCTATCCGGCCCTCAGCGAATTCGCCCGGCAGAACGACCCCAGCAAGAGCGATGAGCAGTGGGTCGCGCAGAACCCCTGGAAGGCGGAAATCGCCACCTGTTTGGAAGCGGACGCAAACGCGAACATGCCCGAGGACGGCCGCCCCTGGGGCGAGCATTTCGCCCATCAGCGCTGGGACCAGAAACATCCCAAAAACCCGACGGCGTTTGAATTTCAGCCCACCAAGTTCTTTCAAACCATCATGGCCGGCGCCCGCGAGAGCGGCGGCGCGCGCGACCTCTTGCAATCGCACGGCTACGGCGCGGTCACCGGTAACAATCAAAGCCCATCCGCCTTCACCGAATTCGGGATTGGCGGGCTTTACCACAATACCGTGACCTCGCCCTACGCGCCGGGTCTGGACAGCCCCGCCTGGGCGACGCCCAAGGACCCGCAAACCACGGTCGAAGGCCAGTACATTAAGGGTTTCGAAGGCACGACCAAGGGTATTCCGGTCAATATCAACCCCCTTAATCCAAACTTCCCTACCCAGGACCGCAGCGCCGTTTGGACCTTCGACGGCACCATTCCGCCCAAGCTGCTGATGGCGCGTTATGCGGAAACCCTGCATTTTCGCCATTACAACGCGCTGCCGATCACCAATAGCCTGGATAGCAACCGTGGATTCGGCACCCATACCATTTCCACCCACGAGCACAACGGCCACAACCCGGCGGAAAGCGACGGCTTTGCCGGCGCCTATTTCTATCCGGGCCAGTACTTCGACTACCGCTGGCCCATGGTCTTGGCGGGGCATGATTCCATCAATCCCAACGCCAACGATCCTCGCGCCGCCACGCCCTGTAATGACGACGAGGCCTCTGTCGGCGTATTCCCCTGCGAAGGGCCGGCGGGCGCCCGGTTCGCCAAGGTTCCCGGCGACTATCGGGAAAGCATGAGCACCCACTGGTTCCACGACCACATGCTCGATTACACCGCGCAAAACGTCTACAAGGGCAACGCGGCGATGATGAACTACTACAGCCGCATCGATCGCGGCAACGAGTCCATCGACGACGGCGTCAACCTGCGTCTGCCCAGCGGTAGCGCGAAAAACTGGGGCAACCGCGACTACGACGTCAACCTCGTGCTGGGCGACAAGGCCTTCGATCAGAACGGCCAACTCTTCTTCAATCCGCTCATCACCGATGGCTTCCTGGGCGACGTCATGACCGTGAACTGGGTCTACAAGCCCTTCATGGATGTCCGCGCTCGCAAGTATCGGTTCCGCATCCTCAACGGTTCGGTGTCGCGTTACTTCAAGATCGCCATGGCTTACGAGGATCCGGCCCGCGCCGGTACCTACCGGCAGGTGCCCATGTACATGGTGGGCAACGACGGCAACCTGATGGAACACGCGGTGCTATTCCCCCATGTCCAGTCGCTCAACGAAGGCTTGCCGACCCAGTCCATTGCCGAGCGCGACGACATCATCGTCGATTTCAGCAAGGTTCCGCGCAAGGCTGACGGCAGTTTCGTCAAGGTCTACCTGGTCAACCTGATGGAGCACACCAATGGCGCCGGACCGGTCAAGACGCCGGTCAAGTTGAACTTGGCCTGGAATGCCTTTAACGGCAATGTCAAAACCGGCTACAACGGCGAGGATTTAGCCATCGGCAAGTTCATGGAACTGCGCATCCGTCCCTGCCAAGCCGGCACGCCGATCTACGACGCGGCCAAGGCAGCTACCGGCGGCTGTAAGGACAACAGCATGAACCCGGCGGATTACGTGGACGGGAAAAAGCCGCTGCTGCCACGCCCGACCTTCACCAAGGCCGAGTTGGACAGCGCCATTCACCGGACCTTCGTCTACGGCAAGAAGCCGAATGCCATTAACGACGGACTGCCCTGGGTGATCGAAACCGATGGCGGCATTGGCCTCAACGCCGATATCGACCGCATCTCGGCGGCACCGGCCGGTGTCAAGGATCTCAACGACCGCGCCAAGGGCGGCGCGGTGGAGATCTGGCATCTGAGCAACCCCTCGGGCAGCTGGTCGCATCCGGCGCACATCCACTTCGAGGAAGGCCAGATCATCCTTAAGAACAAGTTGGCGCCACCGCCATGGGAAAAGTTCGCCCGCAAGGACATGTACCGTCTTGGGCCAGAGCAGGATTCGGGTGCCAGCATCGACGTCGCGATCCGCGTCCGTGACTTCACCGGGAGCTATGTGGAGCACTGCCACAACACCCAGCACGAGGATCACGCCATGCTGCTGCGCTGGGATAGCGAGGACGCCACCCATTCCAAGTGGGTGCGGACGCCTTATCCGACCTGGTATGGCGCCAACTATGACGGCGAGGGCTTGACCTATAAGCTCAACAGCGCCGACGGCGGCAGCACCCAGTACGACAGCAAGCTAAAGACCAATGTCAGCACGGTCACTAGCGGCTTTGCGGTGCCGTCGGGCTGGGGCACCAAGGCGGCGGATATTCCCGCCACCTCGGCTCCCGCGCCGTAACGCGCCGGACGGTAGGAGCAGCACCATGCAAGCGGTGATCGCTTCCGCGAGCGGCTGGGTCAAGACCCTGCTGCTCCTGCTAGCGGCTCTCGCGGTGATTCTGGAGGGCGGCCCCGCTCGGGCCGCCGCTCCGGGTTCTCCCTGGGGCGCCAATTACTTTCCCAATGTTCCTTTGACGACCCAGGACGGGAAGACGGTTCGTTTTTATGACGACCTCATTAAAGGCAAGGTGTTTGCCATCAATTTCATCTACACCCATTGCGTCGACAGTTGTCCGCTGGAAACCGCCGCCCTGCGCAAGGTTCAGCAGGCCCTCGGCGACCGCATGGGCCACGACGTGCATTTCTACACCGTCAGTATCGATGCCCAGCGCGACAAGCCGGAGGTATTAAAAGCCTATGCCGACAAATTTCGCGTCGGTCCCGGCTGGACGTTTCTCAGCGGCAGCAAGGCCGATGTGACCCTGATCCGCCAGAAACTCGGCATGTACCGGGATGACGGCAAGCAGGAGAAAAACCTCGGCGAACACAACATCAATGTGCTCATGGGCAGCGAAGCCGGTGGCCAGTGGATCAAGCGCTCGCCTTTCGAGGAAACCAGCGCCTTGGTCCGAATTCTGGGGACCCGCCTACAGTCAGCCCGGTCGGTCGGCGGGACGATGCACGCGGTCGCCGCGCTGCTGCCCCAGGCCCGGAGCGAAGGTGAAAAGCTGTTCCGCTCCCATTGCGCCGCCTGCCATGGCACCGGCCACGAGGACGGCATTGGTCCTGGTCTGGCCGGAGTCACTCAGAAGCGCGATCGCCGCTGGCTGAGCCGTTGGATCAAGGAGCCGGACAAGCTGCTGGCCGAAAAGGATCCCCAGGCCGTGGCGCTGTTCAAACAATACAAGGAGGTCTACATGCCCAACCTGCGGCTCAGTTACAAGAACGTCGACGATCTGCTGGATTATTTGCAAGCCGTCCCGCCCGTGGCGCAAGGCACGCCCTGATTCTCTTCAGATCGTTCGTCTGAATTCTAGGGCCAGGGATGGCCCTTTCTTTTTTCCGCCAAAGACGCCCGGAACCGACTGGGGCATGGCAGTCGCAAACCGACGAGCGCGGGTCGATTACCGAACACCTCCCATCTTATTGCCACACCTGCGTCGGGGTGGGGCAGTTTCAGCTTGCATCCGCACCACCATACGGTGCCGCGTTGCCTCAACCGTTAGCTTCCCTGATGCCGTACCAGCGACGCTGAAAATCAATTCGGCAACGTCAACCGTGGTTGCTCGCCATACTTCAATCAGTTCGGCCGACGGAGCGGTGGCTAGTGACCTGGGCAGTTTGACTTCCTGCCAAACCGCCACGATCACGCTAAACGTCACGCCATTGGCAAGCGACAGTATTGTGAACATCGGCAGTGCGACTTCGTCCACGGCCGATCCGCCCCCCGCCGGGGAAGTAACCAGCTAAACAGAACGACGCGCTATTTTGTAGGTGCCAATTCATTCGCACCTACCACCAACCTAAACGCCGGATTTAGGTTCATACGACCCGATATCCGCGACTCAACAGCGTCCGCCCCCACCTTTTCGGCCAATGGCGCATAAGAAGTTGCTGCGTAGTGGAACCACTACAGAAATAACAGAGTACCACTACAGGCATTGCACCCGATTTTTCCGCTTTGGGTAGCCTCAGGAATGAACATCCGACTGATATCAACCCACAGAGTTTGCATCGATTGCAATAAGCAAACGGCAATTAAATAGACATTTCCCTTATCTCATCTCCATTTTTGAGACGATCCGAAAATGACCGAAGCCTGTAAGGCCGACTTTTACTAGACGCCTAGTGTACTTCTGGTCTGTAAAGTTTCAAAGAAAGACCATGCCGCGCAGAGCCAATTGATAAATCGCCACACAAAAGTGCAAATATAACTTTACGTTTACGGTTTTCCATGGTTCGTTTGA
This sequence comes from Ottelia alismoides, assembly GCA_037367405.1. Lineage (NCBI taxonomy): Eukaryota > Viridiplantae > Streptophyta > Magnoliopsida > Alismatales > Hydrocharitaceae > Ottelia > Ottelia alismoides. The sequence continues at coordinate 115,509 of JAZKJV010002813.1, forward strand.
ACCTTGGTACAGATTTCAGGATTCATTGGTTAGCTGACGATGGAGCGCCAGGCTGTCATGTCGCGCTGACCAACACGTCGATCGGGTGACATTTTTTGGATTAGGTGCAGCCGGTAGCCGGAATTTGGCCCGGGCACCGCTTTTGATAATGCTCGACCGAGGGATCAGGCGTGACAGCGACAATTCGGGCTTCGGACAGCTACAGAACCTCCGTTATGGAGAAAAACGTCGGGCAGTAAAAGCCGACAAAAACATCAAGCCTTCGTGTTTTGCGGTTCGTGGCTTCTGAACCATGCATTCGCTCCGAACCCGCATCGAAGGCTCGATATCGCGCCAGCGCCAGGAATTTGGCGGCTGGCAAGGCAGCAATGGCAAGACAGGCGTTCGCCCGCATCGGGACAGACCGAGCCCGGCTCGGTATGACGGACATCCCCAATTGCCGCGTGTGTTAATCGGACTTCCACTACCCGCAAGGGGGAGACTTAGAGATGAAGAAAATTGATCGTGAAACTTCTCGGCAGACCGAGCGTTTCCCTCTGCGCCGGAATAGCTTGCGCCATTCCATCCAGTTTGCACTGGCTAGTACCGCGTTGGTCAGCGGCATGGCTCAGGCCGTTCTGCGCGACCACGGCCCGATAAGTTCGGTTGACCACTTCCCGCTTTGGTACCGCGAAACCGCCGAAGTCGGCGGCATGGCCATGGGCCAGTGTACGTTCGCCGATGACGCCGGCAACGGCCCATTGTGCTTAACCAGCACCGCAGATGCGCTGCCGGACCGTTTCGTCGGCAACATCGGCGACGAGGCCTTTTTTGCCACCGCCGACATCGTCATCGACAACGGCGCCTTTAACATCCTCTGGCTGGGCCATCTGGAAATGGCCTACCTGACCGCCGACGGTGCCCCACCGGCCGTTTGGAATGGCAACGACCCGCAAGAAGTCGTGTTTTCCCGCGAGCGTATCCGTATTGACACGCCGACCACCAACAACGGCGCCTGTGCCGGCATCTACACGGTCCGCACGCCCTACGCCACCCATGAGTTCGACTTGCCAGAGGGCGGCCGCGCGCTGTTCTACACCGATGACAAGACCGCCATTCCCGGCAATTTCCAGGCGGCGCTCAAGGGCCACACCGGTCCCTTCCTGAAGTGGGATACCGGCATCAACGGCGGTCCGGTCAACGCCAACAACCCAGCCGTGGTGTTCACCTCCCCCGCCGGCCAGGTCCGCAAATACGTCGGCGACCCGAACATTCTTCATTTGTTTGTCGGTTCCAGCCTCCCCGCCGGTCCCGGCCATGAGGACAAGGGCTTCCAGAACTATCTCGAAGTCACTCCGCCCGCCGGCTGCGACATCGGCACTGGCACGCCCGGACAACCCGTATTTCAGGATTTAGCCGCCATTTCCGGCGTGATTTGGGACTTGGCCATCCCCGATCCCGTCAATATCACCAAGGCGACATACACCCGTGGCGCGCCTAGCGCCCTAAGCACCGCTGGCCTTGATGTCTGGGCGGAAACCAACAGCAATAAAAATCTGGTGCTCACGGCTTCCTCCAACGAATCCCAGCATATGCCCAGCGTCAAGCTGGACGAGGAAATCGTCAACGGCAACCGCACCGGCCGCTATCACGCCCATTTGGAAATCGACCCGACCCAGGCCATCCCGTCTTCCGTGACTGTGGTCAACCTGGACAGCGCTCCGCAATCGCGGGCGACGAAGGGGGTCGTGGATGCGATCGTCGTTACCAAAAGCGAATACGACCCGACCACCCGGACGGTCTGCGTTGCCGCGCATTCGGGCGACGAGAATCAGCCGGTCGGCCATACCCTGAGCCTGATTTCCCCCAACTACGGTATTGCCTTCGGTCCCGCGACCCCGACCTGCCCTGGCGTGGCGCCCAACGACTTGGTCATGGAAAAGACCTTGACGCCGACCGCCCTGGAAAAGCGCTTCGCGCCCGAAGCGGTTATCGTTCAGTCCAGCTCGGGTGGCCAGGAAACCAGCCAGCCCATCAGCAAGCGGACCAACTTCCTCGACGGCATTCTCGGCGGAGCGGTTAACGACAGCTTCCCGAACATTCCGGGCAGCGGGCCATCGACCCTCGATCTGACCAAAATCGGCGAGCCGGTAGGCGCGCCCGGCAAGGATACGACGCCAGGCGCCTTCCGCGTGATTGTCGTCGGCCAGCCGCAGATTGGTTCGGTCGTTCCGGCGGCCGTCCCCGGCACCGTGACCTATACGGCTCAGGAAGGCATGGAAACCTCGGGCCAGACGTTCTTCTACGCGCTGCAAGACACCACCGATCCAACCAAGGTCACCAACGTGGCCCGCGTCGATCTGGCTGTCGTCAAGACCACGCCGCCGCCGGTTCCGGTGTTCGACACCTTTGGCCTGGCGAGACCTGCTGCCAACACGGAAGCTGCCGCGACCACCGCGCAGCGGACCCTAAACGTGCTGAGCAACGACACGACTGGTCTCGGTACCTCGCCGATCAACCCGGCGTCGGTACAGTTGGTCGCCGCGGAGACGGGGCAAACCGTGGCACCGGATGGCAAAAGCATGACGACGGTTCGCGGCACGTTAACGGTCAATGCCACCGGCACGATTACCTATCGGCCGAAGGCGAACCAGAACACGGTCGTGCAGAACACCATCGAGACGTTCGGCTACACCATCGCCAATAACGCCGGCACCCGCTCCAAGCCGACTCCGGTCAACGTCGTGTATCGCACATCGGCGGAACTGCCGCAGTTCAATCGCGTGCGCTTCGCGAATGGTTGGACCATCCGCTGGAACCCGACCTACTCGACCTTTGGCATCACGGTTCCCAACACGCTGGACGTGGTCCCCGGTCCGCAAGGGTTCTACGCGGTGCTGACCACCCAGGCACTGGCCTTCATTCCGCAAACCGGCACCTGCTCGTTGGTGTCGCCGGCTGGCGTGATCGGCACGGCCAGCTACTCCGCTGGCGCCATCACGGTACTCGGCTCCGGCCCGACGCCGCCGAACGGCTACACCGTCCGCTGCACGCAGCTCAACGGTAACACCTTCCAAAGCGGCGCCTTCTAGGCCCGCGACTCCCGCAACGGGAGAGGGGGCGCCCGCCGCAAGGGGGCGCTCCCGCTTGTCGATCTTGCCAACCGGGCGGGACTAACTTCCCGCCCGGTTGCGTCCGCCGGCCGAGGAGCCCATCCCGTCAGGCGTCCTGGACGCCACTGGCGCGTGACGCGAGTTATGAAGACTGAACTCAAGACGAACCGGATCATCAAGCGTGAACCTCGGACAGACCGATTTTCACCCCGCTTGAACCTTGGCGTCGTCTAAGGAATTAAACACCGAAAGGAAAGGGACTCCCCAAGCGTGACACTGGCAAAACGCCATGTCGACCGATGAATTCGCGGGCCGCCAGCCAAAGGGCGTTAGACGGTCTCCGCCTTTTGAACCGAGGCCATCCAATGAATTTGAGAAGAATTTCCGAGCGTCTCGCCGTGGCGCTCTGCGCGCTCGTGGCGCTGCCTAGCCAGGCCGCTCCGGCGCTCATCGCCGCTGATCAGGTCAAGGCAGGCAAAACGACCTTCAGCATGTATTTCATCGACGCCGCCACTTTACGCAAAGGCACGCCGATACTGAGCATGTCCCAAGCCCAGACGACCTTGCAGCAGCGACTCGATGCCGCCGGCGAAGGCATCACCGCCTGCTTTCTGGCGGCGGACATCAACGCCAACAATGTGAACTGCGGCGGCGGCCTGATGCGCCTGGGCGTCGACCTGTTTTCGACGACTACTCCGCTCAATCATAAGCCGCCAACCCTCAATTGGCTGGCGGAAGACGCCAATACCCGTCTCGATAAAACCACCTCGGAGTACATGATCAATATCCGCAACACCACCGTGCTGACCGGACCCTTCGATACCGCGCGCGTGGTCAAGGTGACGTTCAACAAGCGCATCGCGCAGTTCGGCTTCCAGGTCGACCCCTACAGCTTCAACACGGATCCCGCGGCTCCGCCGAACGAGGGGCGCATCCTCGATGGCGTTCAATTCATCGTCAACGGACAGGCCACCCCATTTGCGGACCTGACCACCAGTCTGCGCGGTGATCTGCCCTTCGTCGGCGTGGAAGATTCCAACGGCTTTACGGAGGTGACCATCGTCGCCAGCGGTGGCGGCAGCTTGCGCCCGGACCGCTATACCGTTGTCCCCATGAGCAATTTCTGAGACCACGACCATGCTGACTCTAACTAGAACAATCAAGGCCCTGCTCGCCGCGCCAGTCGTGCTCGGCTTGCCATTTGGGCCGCTACTGGCCGCTCCGGTCTACACCGTCACCGATCTCGGCACGCTAGGCGGGCGCTTCAGCGCCGCCTCGGCATTGAGTGAAAATGGCCAAGTCGCCGGTTACTCCCACTTCGTCGACAACGGGACCTTGCGCGGATTTATCTGGCGCGAAGGCGTGCCTGGCCTGAGCGACCTGCCGACGCTGGGCGGGAGCAATGGCATGGCGGTCGGCATCAATTCCAGCGGCCTTGTGGTCGGCAATGCCTATGCCACGGGCGATGCGGCGCCGCGCCCGTTCCTCTGGACGGGCACGGCGGTCAGCGCGCTGCCGACCCTCGGCGGCACGCGAGGGCGCGCCACCGCCATTAACGATCTGGGTCAGGTAGCCGGTGCCTCCAGCACCTTGGGCGATTTGACCGAACACGGCGTGGCCTGGCCATCCGCCAACACCGCCATCGAGCTACTCACCCTGGGCGGCGCCGTCAGCGCCGGTAACGACATCAACGCTAAGGGCGAGGTGGTCGGTTACGCCACCACGACCGCTGGCCAAACCCATGCGGCACGCTGGCTGCCGCCGTACACCGCGGCGCCGCAAGACTTGGGCACCCTAGGCGGCGCGTACAGCGAAGCCTATGCCAGCAACGGCACCGGCGCGGTCGTGGGGGTCTCCGGCAACACCGCAGGAACCCAACTGCGCGGCTTTATCTGGCGAACCGGCAGCGGCATGACCGATATTGGCGCCCTGACCGCCAGCAGCACCGAAACCATCGCCTACGACATCAATAGCACCGGCGACGTGGTGGGCTTGTCGACGACCACGGCGGGCGCCGCACGCCGAGGGGTGATCCGCAAGTCTGGTGGCGCCCTGGCGGATTTGAACGGGCTGATCCTGCCCGTCGCCACGCAGTCGATCACCGAGGCCCGCGCCATCAACGATGCCGGCCAGATCGTCGGCATCATCAGCAAGACCATTACCGAACCCGGTTCCCAATTTGTACGGGCCGAATACCACGCCGTGCTGTTGTCGCCGGATACGATCGCCCCGACCATGACATGTCCGGCGGCGATTCGCACCACCGGCATCCAGCCTGCTTCCATCGGCACGGCGGTCGCGACGGACAACCTGGACCCGACGCCGACCATCTCCAACAACCGCCCGGTCACGTTCCCGAACGGCGATACGACGGTCATCTGGACCGGAACGGATGCCGCCGGTAACAAAGGGACCTGCACGCAACTGATTACCATCGCCGGCGACACCACGCCGCCAGTCGTCAGCTTTGCACTCACGCCGGCCGCGCCCAACGGACTCAACGGCTGGTACAACAGCGCGGTGACCTTGACTTGGTCGGTCGTCGACAACGAGTCCACCGTGTCCAGTCGTTCCGGCTGCGTCAACGCCACCTCCGCCGGTGACAACGGCGCTTTTGCCAGCACCTGCGCCGCCACCAGCGCTGGCGGCACCTCGGCGACCACAACGGCGTCCTTCAAGGTCGACGTGACGGCTCCGGCGATTACCGCGCCCACCGTGGCAGCGCAGGAAGCCACCGGCGCGACCGGCGCGACGGTCGCTTGGACCGCCCCCGCCGTCGTCGAGGCAACCGCCGGCTTGAACCCCGCCGGCTTGGCTTGCACGCCAGCGTCCGGATCGGTCTTCGCCCTGGGGACCACGCCCGTCAATTGTGCGGCGACCGACCTGGCCGGCAACAGGGGCACGGCCACTTTCAATGTCACGGTGCGTGATACGACCGCGCCAGCCTTGAGCCTGCCGGCCAATCCGACGGCCTCCGCCACCGGACCGACCGGCGCCATTGTGAGTTACACCGCCACGGCTTCGGACCTCGTATCCGGCGCTCGTCCAGTGACCTGTTCGCCGCTTGCCGGCAGCACCTTCCCGTTGGGCGCGACCCCCGTCACTTGCTCCGCCACCGACGCGGCGGGCAATATCGCCAACGGCAGCTTCACCATCACGGTCAGCGATACGACCGCGCCGGCGCTGACCCTGCCGGCCAACCAGACGGTGGCCGCCACCGGGGCAACCGGCGCCACGATCAGCTACACCGCTAGCGCGCTGGACCTGGTCTCGGGCGCGAGCCCGGTGACCTGTTCGCCACTCTCCGGCAGCACCTTCCCGCTGGGAACAACCCCAGTCAATTGTTCCGCCACCGACGCGGCGGGCAATGTCGCCAGCGGCAGCTTCACCGTCACGGTCAGCGATACGACCGCGCCGGCGCTGACCCTGCCGGCCAACCAGACGGTGGCCGCCACCGGGGCAACCGGCGCCACGGTCAGCTACACCGCCAGCGCGCTGGACCTGGTCTCGGGCGCACGTCCGGTGACCTGTTCGCCGCTCTCCGGCAGCACCTTCCCGCTGGGAACAACGCCAGTCAATTGCTCCGCCACCGACGCGGCGGGCAATGTCGCTAACGGCAGCTTCACCGTCACGGTCAGCGATACGACCGCGCCGGCGCTGACCCTGCCGGCCAATCAGACGGTGGCCGCCACCGGGGCGAACGGCGCCACGGTCAGCTACACCGCCAGCGCGCTGGACCTGGTCTCGGGCGCGCGTCCGGTGACCTGTTCGCCACTCTCTGGCAGCACCTTCCCGCTGGGAACAACCCCGGTCAATTGTTCCGCCGCCGACGCTGCGGGCAATGTCGCCAACGGTAGCTTCACCGTCACGGTACGCGACGCGACCGCGCCGGTTCTGTCCCTGCCGGCGAACATCACGGTTTCGACCACTAGCGCCAACGGCGCCCCCGTGACCTTCACCGCCAGCGCTAGCGATGCCGTCGCCGGAGTGGTTCCAGTAAGCTGCACGCCGGCTTCCGGAACTGCCTTCGTGGTCGGAACGACGCCGGTGAACTGCTCGGCCACCGATCCCGCCGGCAATATCGCCCGAGGCGGTTTCTCGGTCACGGTCAACCTGGTCGCGCCCCCGCCCCCCAGCGACACCACGCCGCCAACCATTAGCTGCCCAGCCAATGTCGCGGTGACCCAAGGACAGACCATCAACCTGGGTAGCCCCGTGGTCGCTGACAACGTCACGCCCGCCGCGCAGATCGTGGTGAGCAACAACGCGCCAGCCACCTTCGGCTTGGGAACCACCCCGGTGGTCTGGACGGCACGAGACGCCGCCGGCCTAAGCAGTAGCTGCACTCAGTCGGTCACGGTCAATACCGCGCCAGTGGTCACCACGACGGACATTTCGGCAACCGCCTCTTCCTCCAACAGCAAGCCTAAGGTTGGCGAGAGCTACCGGTATACCTTCAGCGTCCGAAACATCGGCAATGCGCTCGCGCAAAGCGTTGGGTTCAACACGACCCTGGCGAACAGCTTGCGCTTCACGTCCGCGACCACATCGGCCGGTACGTGCACGGCACCAGCCGCGAGTGCGCTGGGAGGAACCGTCCGTTGTAGTCTTGGCAATGTAGCCGCGGGGGCGACGGTGCAAATCACCATCACCGTCGCGCCGACAGTACTGGCGACGATCGATACCACGGGTAATTTCGACACACTCTCCAACGACCCCAACTTGGCCAATAACAGCCGCTCAGTCAGCATCACTGTGCGTTGAAGTTGGCCAGGAAAGGCGCTGGCGCGGGGGGGTTACTAGCCCATCCAACCGCGCCGGCACAGGCAGGAAGCCGATATAACAACGAGTGACATGATCGATAGCCGGAGCGGCCCCGCTCCGGCTTTTTTCTTTTCCAGGGCGTTAAATCGGAATCCAGTCGCCCAGCAGCGAATGCTCCTCCAGGCGTCGAGCCGGCTTGGCTCGGTCATGCAGGATGAGCAGCCCTAGGTTTCCGCCAACCTGCAAGAAGGCCATGGCCTCCGGATAGTCGCCGCCGCGACTGCTCGGCAGTTCCGCCTGGCGCTTCAAATCGCCGCGCGCGATCCAGCCCGCCGCCCCCGGCGCGGCACCGCCCGGCCAACGGTAAATGCAGGATCGTCCGTCCAGAACCATGCTGGGGCCAGCGAGAATCCATAGGTCTTCGCCGTGGATGCACAAATCGCGGATGCCCAAGCCATCCAAATCCAGAAAGTGCTTGCGGTAACGCGCGCCATCCTCGGCCCATTTGCCCAAGCGGATGCGCTGCTCGTCCTCCTTGTCGGGTTTGATCCGTACTTCCAGAATCACCGCCCAGCCGCGCAGCACCGGCCCGCGCAGACCAAGAAACACCCGCCCGTCGGAGCCGACGGATAGCCCTTCGATATCCAGACCATTGTCCTTGCCAGGGATTTTTAGAAACGCGCCGAGATGTTCGTCATCGGCCAACCGCTGGGTCAGTTCGCTGTACTTGGCGGTGTTGGCCAGGCCACCCGCGACCCTTGGCTTTCCCTCGGACGGCGCGGACTTGACCAGCATCGCTTGGCCATTCTCGGTAACGACCGGAATCCGCGCCAGCACATGGCGATTGCCATCGCGGGACAGCTTGGCCAAACGGGAGCGATTCTCCAATGCATCCAGTTCCGGCTTGACGCGCTTGCGCCTCGCGCTGTGCGAACCGACCAGCCAGAGATAGCCGTCGCGGTAATCCATGCCTTCGATATCGAGTTCGGGATTACCGTTCGGGTCGTTGGGATCGACCGGCAACGGCAGGTAGTCGGCCAGCGGAAAACGGCGTTGCGCGCCATGGCGCGGTTGGTCCGGGCTGGCATTCAATCGGGTCAGGCGCTCCACCGAAACCGATTCGTCACTGGCAACCCAGAGGCTATCGCCGATAAATACCGCCGCGGACAGCCCATCGCTCAACTGTTGATTGGAACTGACGCGATTGAGTGCCGGATCGAAATCCAGGCGCACGGTGGTTTTGGCTGTTGTCATGGTGATGTCTCCACGGATTGAGCTGAGCGGTGGCGATTCAGGCATTAAAGATCCCGTTTTGCCGCGCCCGAGCGCCGGGCTTTTCGCCGGAATGAGCCCTTCAGGGGCGCGGCACGGAGGCCGCGCGGCGATCAGTCCGGCGCTCGGGATCCAAGCGGCAATCGGGGGGCCTTTCTTCTGGTTACTCTTCCTTGGGGAAGCAAAGAAGAGTCACTCGCCTTCGGGGGCGAGACCCCGATTCAAATCAGCGTCGCGATCGCGACTCTAGACCTTAGTCTGTTCTTCTCTTGCCAGAAAGAAAAACCCGCAACGCATTGCTCCGGCCCCACGCCTTAACTATACTGCTTATATAAGCACTGTTTTTATGATCGCCATGCGACCACTGACGTCACGCCAACAGGAAATTCTCGACTACCTCCGCCGCTGCCTGCGCGATGAGGGCGTGCCGCCAACGCTGGCGGAAATCGCCGAAGCGCTGGAGATCAAATCGACCAACGCGGTGCGCGGCCATCTGCAAGCCTTGGCGCGCAAGGGATTGGTGGAACTGCTGCCGACCTTGGCGCGCGGCATTCGTTTGACCGAGCGCAATGCGCCGGACGACGCCTTGCCGATCATCGGTCGGGTGGCGGCGGGCCGGCCGGTGCTGACCGAGGCGCATATCGAAAAATACTGCCGCATCGGTCCCGAGCTGTTTCAGAATCGCGCCGATTACTTTCTGCGGGTGCGCGGCCTGAGCATGCGCGACGCGGGCATTCTGGAGGGTGATTTGCTGGCGATTCAGCGCGCCGAGGAGGCCCGTAGCGGCCAACTGGTGGTGGCTCGGCTGGGCGAGGAGATGACCATCAAGCGGCTCCGACTGGAGGGCTCGATGGCTTACCTGGAGCCCGCCAACCCGGACTTTGCGACGCTAAGCATCGATTTGGAGCGGGAGGAATTGCGCATCGAGGGCATCGTGGTCGGGGTGATTCGCAGCGAGTGGGCCTGAACCGTGACCCCGCCAGCCGAACCGCCCACCCACCAAGAGCCCGCCAGTGAACCCTTGTCGCTGGAACAGGTGCTGCGCGCCTCGCCGCACATCTGGCGCGGCCGGGACCACCGCCACGCCGGCGATGCCGTGCTGGCGAGCGGATTTCCCCTGTTGGACCTGGCTTTTGGCGGCGGCTGGCCGAGACATGCCTTGACCGAGATCCGCGTGCCGCACTGGGGCATCGGCGAATTGCGCTTGCTGCTGCCGGCGCTGCGCTCCATTCAGCAAGATGGTCAACCATTGGCCTGGATCGAACCACCGCACCTGCCTTATGCGCCCGCGCTGGCGGATGCCGGTATCGATCTGCATCGCCTGTTACTGTTGCGAAATCTGAATGGTGATGCGGATGTCTGGTGGGCAATGGAAAAACTGCTGCGCAGCACGGTCTGCGGCTTGGTGCTGGCCTGGCCACGCCGCCCCGGCACGGTCGCCGTGCTGCGCCGCCTGCAACTGGCGGCGGCGGAAGGTCGGGCACTGGGCCTGTTGATGGGCCCGCAATTGGCCGGCAATAGCCCGGCGACACTGCAACTGAGCCTGGAAGCCGGCGCCGCCGGCTTGGGCGTGCGGGTACTCAAGCGGCGCGGCGGGAGCGCCAGCGCGACGATTTGGCTCCAGGTGTGATGCCGTGGTTCAAACCGCGCGGACATTACCCACCGCCACGGCCCAACCTGCCAGGAGGCAGGACACCCCAGCCACCGCGTCGGCGGCACTCTGGTTGTGCGGCTATCTGCCGGAACTGGCGCTGGAAGCGGTAGGCGTCGACATCGCCCGCGCGGCGCAAACCCGCGCGGCGGTCTGGACGAACCGCCACGGCACGGCCACGATCCTGGCGGCAACGCCGCCGGCCCTGGCTAGCGGGGTCCGCCCCGGTCAATCGCGCGGCGCGGCCCTGGCGATTTGCGGCGATCTACAACTGTATTCGCGGGATGAACGCCGCGAGAAGGAGATTCTTGGCAGCCTGGCGGAACTGGCCTTGGGTTATTCCGCTTGGGTCAGCCTAGACCATCCGGATGCGGTCGTCCTGGAGATTGGCGCCAGCCTGAAACTGTTTGGTGGCGCCAAGGCGCTGATCGGCGAGGCGCGCGGCCATTTTGCCGCTGCCGGTCACACGCTGCGCTGGGCGGCGGCGCCTGGCGCCGCCCCGGCGTGGCTGTTGGCTCGGGCCGGAAGGGAACTGCAAATCGACGATCCCGCCGCGTTGCGATCTGGCTTGGGCGATCTGCCGATCAATCACCTGCCATTGAGTGAAACCTTGCTGTCGCGGGTCGGCAAAACCGGAACCCGGACGCTGCGCGATCTCTGGCGTCTGCCGCGCGACGGCTTGCTACGCCGCTATGGCGCCGAGTTGCTGGTCTGGCTGGATGCGGCGGCGGGACTGCAACCCAAACCGCCGCGCTTCTTCCGCCCACCGCTGCGGTTTCATACCCATCGCTGGCTGGCTCAGGAAACCGAACACCTGCCCTGGTTGCAACCCCATACTGTCGCGCTGCTGGAAGAATTGTGCGCTTTCCTGATGCATCACGACGCGGCCACGGACCAAATCGAACTGGAGCTGCATCACCACCGCCAAACGCCAACGCGATGTCATCTCAAGCTGCGTCAGGCCAGTCGCGACCCGGATCGTCTGGCGGCCTTGCTGCACGAGCGGCTGGAACGCATCGCTCTGCCCGCGCCGGTCGTCGCGCTGAGTTTGAGCTGCGTTGATATACCAGCGTACCGGGCGACCTGTCGGGATTTATTCGACCAACCGCTAGCGCCAGGCGCGGTCGACTGGGAGACCTTGCTGGAATTGCTGGAACAGCATCTAGGCTTGGGGAAGGCGCACTTCCTAACCGCCCATGCGGATGTTCGGCCGGAATACGCATTCGGCACGGCAGGGCGACCCGGTGGTGAACAGCACCCGCGACGGCACCGGCCGCTCTGGCTATTACACCCGCCACAACCGTGTTTGCCACGAGCGTTTCGCTTGCTGGCCGGGCATGAACGCATTGAGGCCGGTTGGTGGGCTGGCGGTGATATCCGCCGCGATTATCGCGTCGGGGTCGCCACAAATGGCGCATGCGTCTGGCTTTTCAGGGAGCTGGACGGAACAAAACGCAGTTATCTACAAGGCTTGTTTGGCTAACTCATACTGAGTCAACGGCGCGACCGGGTATTCTGCTCCGCAGTATTACAATATCTCCGATACTCACATTTTCCCCATTTAGCCATGTATCCGGCATTCCCAAAACCGGATTATGCTAACGGGTCGACAATTCGACCCGCCGTCCACGAAAACCTCGACTATCCTTAGACGAAAGGTGGGGCAATCCTTTACCGCCTATTACTTTCAAAATCGAACTGTCCTTGAGATAACAAGCCTCAACGCCATTCGATTTTGCAGAAAATATCGCTGCAAGCCATAGAAAACCGAACTGACTCGCTCCCGTGTTTCGCAACTCACAACAAAAGCAAGGCGGATTTACCCTCATCGAACTGATGATTGTGGTAACCATTGTGGGTATTCTCGCTGCGGTCGCGGTCCCTACTTATCAGGACTATACCATCCGCAGCCAGATCACCGAGGGGATCAACTACGCATCCTTAGCGCAAAAGGCGGTGGGTGATTTTTACTCCAATCGAGGCCGACTGCCGCCGAACAATACCTCCGCCGGTCTTTCCAGCGCAACTAGCTTGAGCGGCACCTACATCACACAAATCTCAGTGAACAACGGCATGGTGGAAATCCAGTATGGTAACCGCGCCAACGCGCACATTGCCGGCGCCAACAAAACACTGGCGCTAAACCCCTACGGGAATGCATCCGGCCAGATTGTCTGGCTCTGTGGATTTGCCACCCCCGCGGACGCGGCAACATCGCAAAATAATCTGGGCCCTACCCACCCACCCGCCAACTCAACCAACCTGGCGTTGAAGTACATGCCGGGGAATTGCCGCTAGGTCCGACATCATCATCCAGAGGAAGCCACCATGATCGACTCAACTGGCGGAATCGCCAATCTCGCCCAAGCGATGCAAAAAGCGAAAGTTTCTGAACAGCATCAAACCGCGATGCTGAAGAAAATCAACGAAATGACCAAGAAAGAGGGAGAACAAGCGGTCCAACTGCTGCAATCCGTACCAGGAGCCACAGGCCCCAGCAGCCACGCGATTGATGTTTACGCCTGAGGATTAAGAAGCACAATGTTGGGGTTCGATGCGAATGCCATAATGACCCCGCGACCGTAGCGAAAAATTCTGGCAAGTTCGTCCTGAATTTGCCAGAAACGGCCGATTGGAAAGTCAACTCTCCAATGGCAAACGCTATCAGTCGACTCTGCAATCAATAACCGCTTGCCACCCTGCCTTGCGGTAAAACGGCCTTACTTTGGGCAGTCGTTGCCATGCGGCTTGGGGGCTTTAGAGCCGCACCAGCCATTCCAACTCCAACCGCGCCAATTCCAGCTTTTCAGCGCCCAACCTAACACGCGCAGCGTGCCGCCTGAGGCCTGTTGCAGTTCCGAAGATTTCAATTCACGCATCGTGTTTCTCCTTTAGTTAATTCGACGAACAAGAACAATTTGGATTTTGAGCTCGCCGCGTTCCTATCTATTGCTGCTCTGGTCCGATTAACAACCGCACTCCCCTGTTTCCGGCAATCGCGGCAATCCGCGCAAAAGCGACGATCTTCGTGATATCTGCCTGCGCTTGCGATAGCCGGAACAATTCGTCTATTCCGCTTACAACGGGATGTCTTTTCCACCAGCCGGAGCCTTCGGATAGCAGCACCAGCTCGACCAGCACTTGCTCCACCAGCTTGAACGGCCCCAGCCCCAGCCCAGCCAGAAACCACCGGAAACGCCACCAATTTCGCTATCTTTTAAAACACGCATGCCACACACCTCGTTAACGTAAGTAAATATTCGCGGACCAAGAACTCGTTCCGCAGCCGCTAGCCAACTTTTCCAAACTCCCTTCGGCAAGGGGAATGCAAGCTCGACACCAAGTCCATTTTTTATTTTAAGATCATCGAGTTAACCCAATAGACAGGGAGCCGAGAGCGGAAACTGTCAAATTCTCAATAATTCCAGATCGACCTGTCTACATGCCACATCCAAGGCGAGACAATTGTTCCATTATTGTTTAAAAAACGCCATTCGATTAATCAGGATGATTCAAAAACAAAACACAATAAACCTGCAATCCATGTCCGCGGGCATCAAAGCGCAAGGCCGACTTCAAACACCAAGATTTTCCGCCGCGAAGCCCCAGTTAAGCAGCTTGTCCAGCAGCGCCGCGACGTAATCGGCCCGACGATTCTGATAGTCCAGGTAATACGCATGCTCCCAAACGTCGATGGTGAGTAGCGGCTTAAGACCTTGCGTCAATGGGGTATCCGCGTTCGCGGTGGCGATCACTTTCAGTTTGTCGCCGTCGGCCACCAGCCAAGCCCAGCCACTGCCAAATTGACCCGTCGAGGCGGTTGCCAAGGCCTTTTTGCAGTCCTCGACGCTGCCGAAGGCCGACTCCAGCTTTTGTTTAAGTGCGGCGGGTGGCTCACCCCGCCGTTCGGCTTGAGGCTGCGCCAATAAAAGGCATGGTTCCAGGCTTGCGCGGCGTTGTTGAAGATCGCCAGCTTATCGGCCTTGCCTGCGGTCGCGGTAATGATCTTTTCCAACGGTAGATCGGCAAATTCAGTACCGGCCGCGAACTTGTTCAAGTTGTCGACGTAGGCCTTGTGGTGCTTGCCGTAGTGGAAACCCAGCGTGTTGGCCGAAATAACCGGCGCCAGGGCGTTATCCGGATAGGGCAGCGGCGGGAGAGTCTTGGAAGCCGTCGGCGCGGCCGCCGCGGGCGCTGCCGTCTCCGCGAAGGCGCTGTTGGTCGCGACCAACAGCGCGGCGCCGGTCGACATGGCGAGAAAATCACGGCGGCTGAGCGCCAGGGATTCATCGGCTAGAGGCTCATTCATGCCTTGCTCTCCTCAATGATTGTGATGGGTAATTCAATAACCGAGCGATGCGGTCAGACAATGCTACCGCAGTTTGACTGTAACCGAGACACTTGACTGAAGGCGAATGTGACAGCCCAAGGCAGCACCTTCCCGGCGTGGACAACCGCTGGGCGCAACCTCGGTCGCAAGTTTCAGTGAGGAGAGGGAGCGGGCCGTCGATTCGCCGGCCGGTTCACCGGGGACTGCTACAAAACGAACTTCAGCCCGATGAGCGCCAGCATGGTCGCGAGCACAGGCCGTAGAACGTGCTCCGGGATCTTCGCGCTCAGCAGGCTGCCAAGATAGATGCCGGGGAGCGACCCGACCAAGAGACTGCCCAGCAGCGTGAAGTCGACGTTGCCCATGTGTAGATGACCCAGACCCGCAACCGCCGTAAGCGGAATCGCATGGGCCAGATCAGTGCCGACGATGCGCACGGTCGCCAGGCGCGGATAAAGAAACAGCAGCATGACCGTCCCCAGCGCGCCGGCGCCCACCGATGACAAGGTCACGAGGACGCCCAATATGACGCCACTGAGAACCGTAATGGGTGTCTGCCAGCGGCCAAAGCGTTCCTTATGCAGTAGCCGCTGCTCCGGAGCCTTGCGGCTCAACAATTTGCGCAAAAACAAGGATGCCGCCGTTAGGATCAGCGCCACGCCAAGGGTATGCGTCATGATGGCGGTCATGGCTTCGTCGCGTTGAACGACAAACTCCAGCAGGTAGATGACGCCTAGGGCGGCGGGGATACTGCCCAAGGCAAGCCTCATGACGATCGGCCAATCGACTGACCGGTGCTTGCCGTGATGGACCAACACACCGCCCGACTTGGTAATGGAGGCAAACAGCAGGTCGGTGCCCACGGCGGTTTTCGGCGCGAATCCGAAAAGAAACACCAGCAGCGGCGTCATCAGGGAACCGCCCCCGACCCCGGTCAATCCGACCAGGAAGCCCACCCCCAAACCAGACACGATATAAGCGGTTTCCACCAGACGTCCCATCCAAATCAATCGCGAAAAAAAGCCCGCCGAAGCGGGCTGCTCACGAAGCAACACTGTTGCCCGTCAACCGACATTAAAGCGATGTTTGGCGTTTTACAAAGAACTGTTTGTTGTCAGCTTAAACGATTGGGTTATAACAAACCGCCGTCCACGGCATGGCCACGCTTAATAGATGAAGCCGACACCCAGGTTGAGTTCGTCCGGCGCCTTGCCCGATGCCGCCTGGACGTTGCGATAATCCAGTTTGATGGCGATATTCGGGATGGGCTTGTAGGTCAAGCCAGCCTGATAGATCCAGCGGTGAAATTGTCCGTCGCGCGCGAAACCACGTGGCGCGGAAGCCACGGTGTCGTATTCCTCGTAACGGACGAACGGCGCCAGATATTGGGTGCTGTCCTTCCACAGCAACGGCATGATGTCGTAAGCCGCTTCGGTATACCAACCATAGTTCGACTTTCCGATCGTCTCGCCTTTCGCCGCGCTGAGCAGCGCCGCATCGCCCACATGCCCGTACGCGCCGAGGGCACGCAGTTCCAGCCCTCGGTAGAACCATTGCAAATGCCCTTCGTAGAGTTGCGTGAAAGCATCGGCCTTGCGACCCAGGAAGCGATCGCTTTGACCGGCGTCACCCAGGAATGTGGACGCCCCAACCAGCAAGCCCGGCAGGCTAGGAACGCTGTAATCCACGCGACCGGTAAAGGCCCAATTCTCGGCAAACGCCTTGCTGCCGCTTTGCCGCCCCTCGCGAATGCCGGAGCTTTCGAACTCGCTGGCATTGAGACCATTGACCGCATACATGCGGTATTGCAGGCCGGGCACAATTTCACCGAACAATCCGGCGCCGATTTCGCGCCAGGTGGACGGAATAATGAAACGCTCGACATCGGGACGCCGATTGCCGTGGAAGGTGGTGGGTTCGTGAATTTCGTTGATGAACCCCATTGGTATCAACATCAGACCCGCGCGCACGTTGGCCATCGGATCGAGCAAGAAGTCGAGTTGCGAGAACTCAACCGACACTTCGCCCTTTTCCTCGGAACCCTCGCCGGTCGTGCCGTGCTCGAATTCAATCTCGTTATTCAGGATGATCCAATCGTTGAACTTGTAACCGAAGTACAGAACCGCCCGCTGCAGGTCCGCGCTATCGCGTCGCGTGCCCTTATCGCCGGTATAGTTGGTGTAGAACGCCTCGCCATAGCCGCCGATCGACAGCCCGCGATTGACCCGATAGACCTGCGACGCGGCCGGACCGAAGCCGTACTGGCTTTTGTATTCGCGCTTCTCGGGGATGAACAGTTGGGTCTTGAGTTTGTCGACCTCGGTCGCCAGGATGTCGGCCTTGCGCTCGACCTCGGACTTGGCGGCTCCCTTCGCAACCGGTTTGTCGGCGCTGGCGGGTGACGCCGTGCCAGCGGTCGTTTCGGCGGGCGCGTCATTGGATTTTTTGACTTGGGCTTTTAGCGCCTCAATCTCCTTTTGTTGTTGTTGGATGATTTTCCACATTTCCTTTATCGTCGCCGGAGTCTCCTTGGCGTTCGCGACATTCCACAAGGCAAGACTGACGGCCAACGACAGGGACCGCATGACGATTCGGCTCTTCATTATTCACTCCAGACAGGACTGCTTGCGAGAAAGCCTATTCGAAATAGGAATGATTCGCAATACCATGACGACTCGCCGAATGTGAATTCACCCGGAACCCTGCGCGAACGATCTGTCTGACGCTAGGCCACGGCCAGCCGACGACGCGCAACCAGCTTTTTGGAGCGACATGCACGCGATTCTGCCTCTTCTGCAAGACAGTGACTTCCCGCCGATCCAGCGCGCAAACTTGACCGCGTTGCAGGTCAATTTGGGATATCGCTGCAATCAGGCCTGCCTACACTGCCACGTCAACGCCGGACCGAGTCGGACGGAGGCCATGAACTGGCCGACGATGGAAGCCATCCTCGCCCTGGCCGAGCGCGCGCGGATCGAGACGCTCGACTTGACCGGCGGCGCGCCGGAACTGAACCCGCACTTCCGCGCGCTGGTCGAACGGGCCAACGCCATGGGTCTGCACGTCATCGACCGCTGCAACCTGACCATCCTGGAGGAACCCGAGCAGCAGGACTTGGCGGACTTTCTCGCCGCGCATCGCGTCGAAATCGTCGCCTCGCTGCCCTGCTATCTGGAGGACAATGTCGACCGACAGCGCGGCGATGGGGTCTTTCAGGCCAGTCTGCGCGGACTGCGACAACTGAACGCGCGGGGATACGGAAGAACCGGCGGACAACTGACCCTCAATCTGGTCTATAACCCGCAAGGTCCAGCATTGCCGCCCGATCAGGACGGGCTGGAAGAGGCCTACCATCGAGAGCTGTTCGACCGCTACGGGATCGAGTTCAATCGGCTGTTTGCGTTGGCGAACATGCCGATCCAGCGCTTTGGTAGTACCCTGGTTTCCAAAGGCCAGTTCCCGGCTTACCTGGCTCTATTGAAGGGCGCCCACCGCGACGCCAACCTGGATCGCGTCATGTGCAAAAGCTTGATCAGCATCGACTGGCAGGGCTTGGTTTATGACTGCGACTTCAACCAGATGCTCGGTATTGGCCTGGGCGGCCGAAGGCGGCATGTGCGTGATGTCGATCCGGCGGAATTGCACGGCGCGGCGATCGCCACCGCCGCTCACTGTTATGGCTGCACGGCCGGCAGCGGCAGTTCCTGCCAAGGCTCGCTGGTCGGTCGCTGACCCTGTCCGCATTTGAAAACCCGCTATCCGGAGGCTCTTGCATGCACGTCGAAAACTCGGTTCAGGAACGCTATTCGGAAGGTGCCCGCGAGCGTCAGGACGCGCTGTGCTGCCCCGTCGATTACGACAAGGACCTGCTCAAGCTGCTGCCCCAGGAAATCATCGACAAGGACTACGGCTGCGGCGACCCGTCCCGCTACGTCCGCGACGGCGACACCGTGCTCGATCTGGGCTCGGGCGGCGGCAAAATCTGCTACATGGCGGCACAACTGGTCGGGCCACAAGGCCGGGTCATCGGCGTCGACATGACCGACGACATGCTGGCGTTGGCGCGCAAATATCAATCCGCGATGGCCGAGGCGCTCGGTGGCGACCGGGTCCGCTTCGTCAAGGGTTACATTCAGGATCTGGCCCTGGATGTCGACGCCATGGAGCGCTATCTGGCCGAACAGCCGGTGACCAACGCCGCGACCTTGGCTGCCCTGCAGGACTGGCAGGCTCGGCAGCGGCGAGCGGAACCCTTGATCGCCGACAATTCGGTCGATCTGGTCATCTCCAACTGCGTGCTCAATCTGGTCGACGATCGCGACAAGAGCCAACTCGTGCGGGAAATCTTCCGCGTGCTGAAACCAGGCGGCCGCGTGGCGATCGCCGACATCGTTGCCGACGAACCGATTCCCCCACATCTTAAGAACGATCCCCATTTGTGGAGCGGCTGCGTCTCTGGCGCGTTCGAGGAGCGGGCATTCCTCCAGGCCTTCGAACAAGCCGGCTTCATGGCCATCAGTTACGACAAATGGGAATCCGAACCCTGGCGGGTGATCGAGGACATCGAGTTCCGCGCGGTTACGCTGACCGCCTTTAAGGGCTGGGGGCGGGAATGCTGGGATCGCGGCCACGCGGTCATTTACCGCGGCCCCTATGCCGAAGTCCGCGACGAGGAAGGCCATGTGTTTCCGCGTGGCGAACGCATCGCGGTTTGTGAGCGAACCTTCCGAACCCTGACCGAAGGCCCTTGCCGCGCCCAGTTCATCGGCATTGCGCCGAAAGAGCTGGCCGAGCCGGTCGCTTGGTGCGCGCCACCCAATACCCGCCGCTCTCCCCAGGAGACCAAGGGCGGCCGGCAGCTTGCCGACTGCGGCGGTGGTGCCTGCTGCTAGAACGCCGATCGGACACCTGCCATGAGCTGGATCGAAATCGACCCCGACGCCAAGTATCCCTGGCCACTCAGGCCGGTTCTGGCCTTGATGCGCCGCAAGACCGGCGATCTCCCCGAGCCGGTCAAATTATGGTCGCGCCTGCCATGGGCGTTCATTGGCTTTCAGATCATGTGGCGCGCCCTCGAACGAACCGGCTCGCCGTTGCAGCCCAAGCTCCGCGCCCTGCTCCGGACCCGGATCGCGCAGTTGAATCACTGCCATTTCTGCGTCGACCTCAACGCTGCCCACGCCATACAACGCGGCGCCAGCTCCGAACAAATCGAGGCGCTGCCCGACTACCTGGCATCCGAGTTGTTCAGTGAAGCGGAAAAGGCCGCGCTGCGTTACGCCGACGCGATCAGTGGCACGCAAATCGACATCGAGCCAGACTTGCAGGCGCTGCTGCGCGAGCACTTTTCCAACGATGCCATCATCGAACTGGCGGCGCTGTGCGCGCATCAGAACCTCTCGGCCAAGTTCAACGCCGCGCTAGGGGTTGAGTCCGCGGGGCATTGCGCGGTGGGCGGCAAGCGCCCGACCTGAACGCAGCTCACCTCCGTCGCCGCCGAAAAGGACCGTGGCGGGTGAATCGCCCGATCGACCCGAGCAGGTTTCTGGCGAAAGTAAATGGTTGGCTCCATTGAGCCAGTCAAGGGGCTACGGTAAGATGCCGCCTTTCCCCCCAACCCGAGCCGCTGCTCTGTCGTTCCTCGACTTTCTAAAACGCTGGTTCAAGCCTGCCGCTCAGCTGCCTCCACAGCCGGAGTTGGCCGCGCAGGATGCCAAATTCCGGATTTACGCCCGCGCGGATCATGGCATTTCCCGCTCGCAGATCAGCGAAAACGCGCTCAAGGTGCTTTACCGGCTCCGCAAGGCCGGTTACGAAGCCTATTTGGTCGGCGGCTGCGTTCGTGACCTGCTGCTGGGCAGGGAACCCAAGGATTTCGACGTCGTCACCGACGCTCGCCCCGAGGACATCCGCAACGTCTTCCGCAACTGCCGCCTGATCGGCCGGCGCTTCCGCCTCGCCCACGTTCATTTCGGCACGGAGATCATTGAAGTCGCCACCTTTCGTGGTCTTTCGCTGGAAGACGACCCCGCCGAACAAGTCAGCGCCAGCGGCCGAATCCTGCGCGACAACGTCTACGGGACCATCGAGGAAGACGCGTTTCGCCGCGACTTCACCGTCAACGCCCTGTACTACAACATCGCCGACTTTTCGGTGGTCGACTACGTCGGCGGCATGGACGATCACAAGGCCGCCAGCCTGCGCTTGATCGGCGACCCGGAGCAGCGCTATCGGGAAGACCCGGTTCGGATGCTGCGCGCGGTTCGCTTCGCCGCGAAGCTGGGATTCATCATTCATCCCGAGTGCGCCGAGCCCCTGCCCCGCCTGGCAAAACTGCTGCGTGACATTCCCGCCGCCCGGCTCTATGACGAAGTCGCCAAACTGTTCCTGTCCGGCTATGCGGTGCAAACCTTCGAGCAGCTTCGCCAGCACGGCCTGTTCGCCCATTTGTTTCCGGCCACCGAGGACTGCCTGACCGAGGAGTTCGAAGGCTTTCCGCGAACCTTCCTGGCGCATTGCCTGGAGCGCACCGATATCCGGCTGCGCGAGGACAAACCGGTCGCGCCGTATTTTTTGTTTGCCGCCTTGTTGTGGGAACCCGTCCGTCGCGAAGCCTTGGCCTCAATGGCGGCCGGCATCAACGATGTGCTGGCGTATCAGGATGCCGGCGCCGAAGTCATGAACAAGCAGGCGCGCCATACCTCCATCCCGCGCGCCGTCGCGCAGCCGGCGCGCGAGGTCTGGGGCTTGCAGCCGCGCCTTGAGCGAACCCAGGGGGTTCGGCCGTTTCGGCTGCTGTCTCATCCGCGCTTCCGCGCCGGTTATGACTTCCTCGTGCTGCGCGCCGAAGCCGGCGAGGCCGATCCGGCGCTCGCCGAGTGGTGGACCCGCTTTCAATCGGCGGACGAAGCCGAGCGCAAGGCAATGAGCCGCAATGGCCTGCGGCCCGCCGGCAAACCTCGTTCGCGCCGCCGGCGCGGCCGCTCCAAAGCCCAGTCCGCGGAAGATGGCAGCGGATCACAGCCCTGAGGGCGTCACCGCCTACCTGGGGCTGGGCAGTAATCTCGGCGAGTCCGCCGCATCCCTGCTCGGCGCCCGCGCGCTGATCGCCGGACTCGACAGCGTCCGCGAATCCGCCTTCTCCAGCCTTTACCGCAGCGCGCCGATGGGGCCCGCCGACCAGCCCGATTACGTCAACGCGGTCATGGCGGTCACCACTCACCTCGCGCCGCTGGCCTTGCTCCACAAGCTACAGGCGATCGAAAACGAATTCGGCCGGGTGCGGACCGGCGAACGCTGGGGACCGCGCACCCTGGACTTGGATATTCTGGTCTTCGGCGAGCAGATCATTGCCACCGCCGAATTGACCGTGCCGCATCCCGGTGTCGGCTTGCGCGAGTTCGTCCTCTACCCACTGTGCGAAATCGCCCCGGAACTGAACATTCCCGGCCTGGGCCGGGTTGACCAACTGACCCGGCAGTGCCCGCGACGCGGACTGACCCGCCTGGAGAGCCGCTGATGGAGAATCGAATCCTGAGCATTCCACAACTGGCCGCGCTCAAGGCCCAAGGCGAAAAAATCGTCGCCATGACCGCCTATGACGCGGCGTTCGCGACACTGATGGACGAAGCCGGCATCGACCTCATTCTGGTCGGTGACTCGCTAGGCATGGTCGTGCAGGGTCACGACACCACCCTGGCGGTCGACCTTGATGCGATGGTTTATCACACCCGCTGCGCGCGGCGCGGTTGCCAGCGCGCCGTGCTCGCCGCCGACCTGCCGTTCCTGAGCTACGCCACGCCGAACCAAGCCATTCACGCCGCTGGCCGGCTGATTCGCGAAGGCGGCGCGCAAATGGTGAAGCTGGAAGGCGCCCGCAACCGGGCCGACATCGTGCGCGCCCTGGTCGATCAGGACATTCCCGTCTGCGGCCATCTCGGCTTGCAACCGCAATCGATTCACCGCCTAGGCGGCTTTCGTGTGCAAGGCCGCGAGGCTCACGCCGCGCAAGCCATGCTGGACGAGGCACTGTTGCTGCAGGACGCCGGCGCTAGTCTGCTGGTCTTGGAATCCATCCCCAGCCTGCTGGCCGCAGAAATCACCGCCGCGCTGCGGATTCCGACCATCGGCATTGGCGCCGGCGCCGCTTGCGACGGCCAAATCATGGTGTGTTACGACGCCATCGGGCTAACGCCCGGCAAACGGCCACGCTTTGCCAAGAACTTCCTGACCGGCGCCGATAGCCTGGCCGGCGCCATGCGCGCCTATGCCGACGCGGTCCGCAATGGCACCTTCCCTGGTCCCGAGCACGCCTATTAGCCCCCGCATCGGAAAAATCCGGGTCTGACGTGAAAACGGCAACGACACGCGCGGAATTGAGCGCCCAGCTTCGCGACTGGCGAACCCACGGCGCCCGCGTCGCCTTGGTGCCCACCATGGGCAATTTACACGCCGGCCATCTGCGCCTGGTCGAAGCCGCTCGCAAGCAGGCCGACAAAATCGTCGTCAGCATCTTCGTCAATCCCAGCCAATTCGGACCCAACGAAGACTTCGCGGCTTATCCACGCACGCCCGAGGCCGACGCCGCCAAGCTCGACGCCGCCGGCGCCGATTTGCTGTTCCAGCCCGAGGCCGCCGAAATCTATCCCGGCGGCTCGGCGGGAAAAACCCAAGTCGAAGTCCCCGGCTTATCCGATGATCTGTGCGGCAAATTCCGCCCCGGCCATTTTCGCGGCGTCGCGACCGTCGTGCTCAAGCTCTTCAATCTGGTCTGCCCGGACGTCGCGCTATTTGGCGAGAAGGACTATCAGCAACTCACCGTCATTCGCCGAATGGTCGCCGACCTGGACCTGACCGTCGCCATCCAGGGCGTCGCCACCGAGCGCGAAGCCAGCGGCTTGGCGATGAGTTCGCGAAATGGCTATCTCAGCGCCGCCGAGCGCGAACAAGCGGCGGGTCTTTACGCTGAATTGCAAGCCGTCGCCGCGAGCCTTCGCGCCGGCCGGCGGAATCTGCGAACGCTGGAGCAAAGCGCCGCCGAAGCCTTGGCCTCGCGTGGTTTTCGGGTCGATTATGTCGCCATCCGCAAACCCGATGATCTCGGCATTCCGGAGCCGCACGATCAAGACTGGATCGTCCTGGCCGCCGCCCATCTGGGGCGGACCCGCTTGATCGACAACCTTCGCGTCAGCCTAGCCTGACCGACCCAGCAATAGAGGGTCTACGAATGTCCAACCCGTCCGAGCAGCACGGCCTGTTTAGTTGGGCCGAATTGATCGCCAACGACGTTCCCGCCGCCAAAACGTTCTACCGCCAAGTGTTTGGCTGGGACTTCCAGGACCGGCAAATGCCGGACTTTACCTACACCACCATCCGCGCCCACGGCGTCCCCATCGCCGGCCTGCTGCCGCCACGGCCGGGCATGCCCACCGGCTGGAATGGCTACGTCACGGTCGATGATGTTGACGAAACCGCGCGACTGGTCGAGAAACTAGGCGGCTCGATCATTTTCGGCCCCAAGGACGTCGCCAACGTCGGCCGATTTTGTGTCATCCGCGATCCGCAGGGCGCGGTCATCAACATCGTCAGCTACGTGATTTCCCAACCGCCCAGCCCATGATATCCATTTGTTTCAAGCAAGCGCGTCGCCCGCAGTTGGACTTATGACCGTCGGCGAGGCCGGACAGACCACGCAGGGAGCCGACAGCGCGGGCGGTCAGGCCTCTCGCCTTAGCCCTCCGGACCTCTTGCCGGCTGTTCCGGCTGGAGCTCGGAACCTAGGGCAAGCCGAAAGCCGACAAACTCGTCACGTGCTGCCGAAGGTCTTCGGCTACGGCACGCGGAACGAACCGCGTAAGCGTCGCGGATCCAAGAGCCACCCCGCAAAACACGATCCGTACCGGATTCTGGTCCTAAAGGATCGATGGCTGACCCTTCCGGGTATGTACCGTACCAGTCCTGGCACCATTCCCAGATGTTGCCGTGCATCTCGTACAAGCCCCACGGATTCGGCGGCAAGCTCTTCACGTTCACCGGCTTCTGCCGGGTTAAACCTTTTTCTTGCTTACGGTACGGAAACTCGCCGTTGTAATTGACCTGCTCCGGGCTGATGTCGTCGCCGAAGGAAAACGGCGTCCCAGTTCCGGCGCGGCAGGCGTATTCCCATTCGGCTTCGGTCGGCAACCTCGCACTCAGTTCTGGCTTCCTGGCGTTGAGCCGACTGATGAAGTCTTGTACGTCGTTCCAGCTCACTGTCTCCGCCGGCCAAAGATCGTCCTCGTAAAAACTGTGATTCTCACCCATAACCGCCTGCCACAAGGCTTGGGTACAGGCGGTTTCCGCCAGCCAACAGCCACGGGTCAGGATGACCTCGTGCTGCTGTTCATCAACATCGCGATCATGCTCATCCAACGGCGAACCCATGATGAATCGACCCGGCGGTATCCAGCGGAAGGCCTGTTGCACGCCACGATAGGTGAAGGCTTGCCACAGACCGGCGCGATCCTCGCCCCAGGCGCTGGCCCAGCGGGATGGGAAGTCGGTCGGGAGCGGGCCGGGTGGCGGTTGGAGGATGGGGCGACTCATAGTAGCGACCGGGGTGTGGGGGAAGTCGGCCCACCGACGAGCGTTCGGGCGGATCGACGATGCTCAATTCTTGCCGAAATTCCGTCTTTCAAATCGCCCCCATCCTGTCCTTCCCCCGCAGGGGGAAGGGACCCAATTAGGTACCGTGGGCGCGAAACGTCGAGCTTGGCCGCTCGTCGGCCGACTGCTTTTCGGAAACAAAACGATAGGCGAGTCATTCGGCGACCTTTTCCATTGACCAAGCCTCGGGAACGGACCGGCTGGACGCGGCAAGGTCGGCGCGGATGGCTTCCAACACGCCTTCGGTCTCGTTCAGCACTTGGCAATTCCAAAATCGAAGCACCCGAAAACCGAGGGCGTTCAGGTGTTCGGTTCGGGTCTGATCGTACCCGATGTTATCCGCATGCTGGCCACCATCCAGTTCGACGACCAGCATGGCGGAAAAGCAGACAAAATCCGCGATGTAGGGCCCCAGCGGGGCTTGCCGCCGAAATTTGTGGCCATCGATTTGGCCCAGCCTAAGGCAGCGCCAAAGCTTGCGTTCGGCGTCCGTCATATTCCGGCGCAGCCGCCGGGCGTTAGTCAACACCAGCGAGTTGTTCATTTAATTCGCCCCCATCCTGACCTTCCCCCGCTGGGGGAAGGGACTTGAAATTCCGGTCCGTGTTTCGTCGTCCATCGCTGTCACTGTTTTCCAATTCATCCAAAATTTTGCCAGCTACAAACGCCTTCCCCCCACGGGGGAAGGTTGGGATGGGGGCAATTCTAAAAAAGTATCGGATACTCCAGCCTGCGATTGGCCTGCTGTTGCTGGATTCGGATTTCGCCTGGGTTTTGTTTGTTCAGCGGTGGTGTTGCTATTCAGGTCGCCCCCATCCTGACCTTCCCCCGTCGGGGGAAGGGACTGGAATTTCCGGTTCATGTTTCGTCGTCCATCGGTGTCACTGATTTCCAATTCATCCAAAATTTAGCCGGGTCCAAACTCCTTCCCCCCTCGGGTGAAGGGACCGAAATTTCCGGTTCGTGTTTCATCGACCATCGCTGTCACTGATTTCCAATTCATCCAAAATTTAGCCAGCTACAAACGCCTTCCCCCCACGGGGGAAGGTTGGGATGGGGGCGATCGAAAATGGGTTCCCCCGCGCCGTCGGCGACAAATTACGAGCGCGACCGGTGGATTCGACGGCATGGCATCCCCATCCCCAGCCTGCGGCATTGAACAATGCTCCGACCTTCGAAAGTTTCAACGCCCAAAAGCTGTTGGCGCCATCGGCGACGAATCAGCCGATCCAGCGGCGCAGGCGTTGCGGCAAGGTCTTGATGTCCGCCGCCGCGCAGACCTCGATGCGATGCGCCGCGGCCCGCTCGCAAACCGCATCGGGCAGGCGCCAATAGCTGACCAGCATGGCGCGGGCTTGCAGTCCGCCGACGGCGTCCTTCAAGGCATCGAGCTTGTAGACCGCCTCCGCGCCGGCGCCGCCGCTGGGGGCTTCGTCGCTGAACTTGCGGGTTTTGCATTCGATGACGTACAGCCGATTGTCCTTGAGAAACACCACGTCCAGCTCGTTGGGCACCGGCTTGGCGCCGGGTTGCCGGCTGATTTCGAGACTCCGGCCGAGATCCTGTATGCCGAATGTCTCCGAGCGTAGTGACTGAACCGCCGCGTAGACGTACTGCTCCAGCCATCCGCCGTTGGCGAAGAACCGCGCGGCCTCGTCGGCAAAATGCAGCGACCCTTTTGTCACGGTCAGCAGCCCTTCCTGCTCGAACCAGTGGATCAGGCTGTCAAACTCGGGGCGTTCAAGCTGGCGCTCCACCGCTGGCGAGATCAAGGATTTACGCGCCTCGGCCTCCATCGCCGCCCAGTTCAGCGTTCCCAGCGCCTGGGCATAGCGTTCGACGTTCACGACCAGTTGCTCGGCCAATCGCCGCAGGGGTTCCGCCATGCCATACGCGGCCGGACGGGGGTTAAGCGTCACGCCATGCGCCTTGAGAAAAACCTCCAGCCGGACGCGGTCGGCCAAATCCTGCGCTGGCAAGCTTGCCGGATTGACCCAAATGACCCGATCGCGCTCGGGGTGGACGTAGAAAATCGGTAAGTCGGCGGTCCGGAACGCCTCGTAGGCGGCAATCGCCATCAGCTTGGTGCCACAGGTGACATTCAGCGCGGGCGATTCGGCTTCCAGCGTATCGAGCAGGGCATACAGCGTCCGGCTGATCGCTTCGACATCGTAGGGATCGGCAATCGGGACGCGGCCGACGTGTAGCCCGCGTGGCCGAAATATGGCTTCCAGCCAGTCGGCGCGTTGTTCCATGTCGGGCGTGGTCAGCAGAACCACCCGTTCGGGTTTGAGTGTGTCGTCCATTACCGGGGTAATGTTGGGCGTGGGCTGGCTGGAGACGAGCAGGACGTGGGTTTTGATCCGCATGGGGGGCTCCTTGGTTTCAGCGCGGCCGAGCGATGATCCGGACCCGCTCGCTGCCGCTGACGATCGTCTTGAGGCTTTGATCGAACTGAGCCGTCACATAGAGCGTGGCCACTCCAGCCTCCTCGGCCGCCATAAAGGCGCCAAGGCTCATCGGTGTCTTGCCGCCGGTCACGTCCACGGCAATGGAGTCCGCGCCAGCTTGGCTTAAGGATTCCAGCAGAAGCTTTGCCGCATCGCGGGTTTCGGCCGGATTGTCCACATCCGCAATTTCCCGGATTTCGGCCGCTACGCCCAGCGTGCGCGCCAGTTGGGCAATTTTTTCGGCCGAGCCACGCGACTCGCGGGAGGCGATTAAGCCGACCCGTTCCGGCCGCAATTCGCGAATCACGAACTCGGGCAATTCCGGCCGACTGATGGTCAATAGCAAGCCCTGCCAACGCTCTTCGTCAACAAGTTCGTCACCGAGATGAGGAAAGCTGTTGCGGAACAGCCAACGGCGAACTTCGTCTCGATTTAAGAACGCCCAAATCGAACCTGCAATCGCGGCCAGACCCACAACTCCGGTGACCAGACCGATCAGAATGCCGACCTGATCAAGCCATAACCAAGTGGCTTGGCTCCAGCCGAATAAATTGTCGTTCATCGTTGGCCTTTGGGGTCGGGTTTTGGGGCAATGGCGGTGACGGAATACTCCTCCAACCGCGCGCCACAGCGGCGTAGGTCGTCGGCGCTGAGTTCGACGCCGCGCAGGTCGGGGGGCAGATCGAGGCTCAGATGAAAATACCGGCCGCCGCGTTGGCAGACTTGGGCGGCGAGGTTGACGGGCAGTGTGCCGAGGACATGATCGCCGGGTTGAATAATGCCGGGATCGAGGTGCTCGATGAGGACATCGACGGGAAACCCGGCGTCGCTGGCCCATTGTTTGGCGCCGCCGTGGCGGCTGATGAAATACGTCGTCATTGGTGCTGAATCGGCTTCAATCGCAAGCCCGCGCGCGGCGGACCGGTTTGCTGACGGCCCCATCGAGGCTTTGCCTTCGTTGGGGTTTCAGTTGAATCACGGGCTGGAAGCCCGTGCCACGACGCCGCCTCACCCGCGACGTCAATTGAGTCTGTATCGCGTGGCACGGCCATCCTGGCCGCGACTCGGGAGAACGGGTTACGCCGCGCGCATGCGACGAGTGGCGGATCAGCGAACCGACTGGTGTTTGATCCACTCCTTCAGCGCATCGTCCATCCGCGACTGCCAGCCGGGCCCAGTTGCGCGGAAATAGGCGATGACTTCGGGGCTGTAGCGCATGGTCACGGATGTTTTACGGGGCGACTTCTGCGCGCCGCGCTGGCCGGGGCGGCGCTTCAGGGCTTCGCCGGCCAGCTTTTCCCCGAGAATTTCCGGCAAGACCTCGCTCGCCGGTCGGGCGCGGGAAAACCATGCGCTGTCGAGTTCCGGAGTGTCGTCGTCGATCTTCTCAGGATTGGGACGCTTGCTCATATCGCTTCACCTCTCTTGAATTGGCTTTGCGGAAACTGATGACCCGTATTCCGGTGGGGATGGGCGTAAACACGACGACATGGAGACGCTCGCCGATCCAGCCTATCGATTGATAGCGGCGCTCCGGGTAGGTTTTTCGAACATCCTCGTCAATCAGCGCCGTTAGCCAATCCATGCCCCCGACTTGATCGAACGGCAACCCACGCTCCCTGGCATTTTGCTCGGATTTGGCGGGATCAAACTCGATCTCCATTATTTAATTGTACCTACATAAAGCTAATCATCAACTCTTTGTGTCCCGCTTCAACCGATGTTGGGCGGGCTCGCGCGGCGCAATCCACTCGTTAAAAACTCTCAGTTCTACCCCCCTCTCCCGCGTGCGGGAGAGGGCCGGGGAGCGGGTCTTAATCCCTCCCTAATAAGGCCTCTGTTCTAGCCTCCCTGAATAAGGTCGCGGTTCTTGCCCCCTCTCCCGCGTGCGGGAGAGAGCTGGGGAGAGGGTCTTAATCCCTTCTTAATAAGGTCTCGGTTCTAACCTTCAAACAGTTCAAACCAGGTATTTCGGGCCTTGTATTAATCCCTTCTTAATAAGGTCTCGGTTCTAACTAGACCCCGACCACATTCGGCTCGCCTACGCGTCTTAATCCCTTCTTAATAAGGTCTATGTTCTAACGAGAAAAACGAAAAACGACCCAAAATTTCTCCGTCTTAATCCCTTCTTAATAAGGTCTCGGTTCTAACTGCTCGCGTCGGATTCACCCCCACATTCAACAGGTTACAAAGGGGGTTGACGGAAAATCCGTCAACCGAAAAGCTAAGGTCCACGGCATCGGCCCGTGGCGCCGCGCGCGACGCCAAGCATGAAGATTTCCAATCGCGATCCATCATTCAGCCCACATTCAAACCACGCAACAGCGCCTTGCGTTTTTGGTCGGTCTTGTCCAAGCCCAACCAGTCGAAAATATCCCTTGCCGCTTCGTGAAGAACCCGGCGATCCGCCTCATCCCAAGTCGCCGCTTGCTCGATCAGCTTACGGGTATCGTCAAACAGCTTGTCGCTGACGCGCTTGCCCTTGTTCGCAGGGCTTTTTGCCGCCATCAACGCCTCCACCTGCCGGGCATTTTCAGACAGTGCGTTCCGCCGTTCCTGTTCCGCTTGCTCCCGAGCCGCTTCCTCGGACGCCTTACGACGTAGCTCCGCCTCCTCGGCTAACCGCGCCGACCGAACCGCCTCCGCTTTAGCACGCAGATTCGCCTCTTGGTCAAGTCGTTGGTAACTGTCTACGGCATTTTCCCGAAGAAATTCATGGGTAAGGCTTAACTTAGTCGATTCAAATTCAACAAGCACCCAACCGAATGGCATCAAATGTCCCGATTGGTCCACTCGATCAGCAGCAAGCCAAGTCGTCGTGGAGTGATCCAAGTACTTCGAAGCGCCAGTCTTTCGCATAATTTTTATGCATCGAACGCCGTCCAAGGTAATTGATCCCGCGCCGGAATACTTTCCGACTCTTAGTAGAAAGGCTTTTTGTTGTTTAAGCGCGTCACCCAACTCGCCGGCAAGCAAATGGCGAAATTTCTTTAACCATTCGTTATCCAAGTATGCGAGCGAATCATAGGCATCAAGTTCATCAACGAGAATAGGCAAATAAAATTGGTTACAAAGCCGTGCCAGTTCCTGTAGCGTCCTAAATGGCAATTTTGACTGCCACGCCGCAAGCTCTCTGCCAGTCAATTGACTCAACTGCAACGCAAATGCTCGGCTTCGATTCGGACTTAAACATTCCAGCATCAGAGAAAGCTCTTGCTCCTCCGCCATGGATTTCTTTTCCGACATCGAGCGCTTTCGATTAACAGAAAATCGAACTTCAAGTCCATTCAGCCCATCAGCTTGATGGTACGCGCAGTCCGACACTTTCAGTAACCGCATAGGGTCCTCGGTCACTTTTCCATAATCAAGCAACCCGCCCCCTAAATCCCGCCCGAGCCGTCGAATTTCTCGGCCTATCTCTCTTTCGCCTGCTCGTTTATCGACGGCTCTCTCGTAATTTTGCACCGCTCCGTCGACTATTCGCTTAATCTCCTTCATAGCCGGCGGCTTGGCGGTAAGACTCGCATTCAATACAGCGGTTCTTATCGCGCCCTTGACACTACTTCCCGGAATATAGGGTATGTGACTATGAGGGTTGAACGTATTTCGCTGAATGGCGAGCTGATGTGATTTCTTACCGCCGTCCTGCTCGATCTGTGACGTTTGCCCAACTCGGCGCTTGTAGAAATCCTCGAGGCCGCTGGCAACGGGCGTTATATGCTTGGCGACTGCCTTGAGCGCGTCACTGCGCTCGAAGATAAAACTCTGAATGCGGCGAATCGCTTCCTGCCCATTCCGTAGTTCCGCCAATTCCGCGAGCTTGCCCAGTTCCTCCGGCTTCAGCGCCTCCAGCAATTGCATCTCGCCAAAATAGTGCAGATAGCCATCGTCAATGACGTAGTTGGTCGGCTCATAATCCTCACCGCTGCCAATATGCACCGGCGTCAGCGTCGATAGGAAACAAGTCTGCGTTTCAAAAAACGATTTCATTGGACATTCTCCTGCCATTGCACCGCCAATACCGGCGCGTATGCCTGCTGCACGGTGGCCTCCAGCACGCGTGATAAGCCG
The DNA here is from genome assembly GCA_037367405.1 of Ottelia alismoides. NCBI lineage: Eukaryota > Viridiplantae > Streptophyta > Magnoliopsida > Alismatales > Hydrocharitaceae > Ottelia > Ottelia alismoides. Next base: position 147,783 of record JAZKJV010002813.1, read on the forward strand.
CTCAAGCCCTGCCCGGTCCATTCGGCGGCCGGATCAAACACCGTCGGCGTCAACAGGGCGAAGCTGTCCGCCATGAGGACGGGGTTTTTGAATGGATTGCCGCGATGCACCGCCCGGTCGCCGTGACGCCCAAATCGGGTGAACACCTCGTAAAAGCAACGGTCGGCCCGCCAGGGCAAACCCTGCGGCGCACAGGGCGCCAGCGTTAGCCAGGCATCGGCCTTCGCCGGCCGCGTGGGCGACCAAGCCTCGATTGTGGTGACGTCGAACTTGCCGAGACCGCTGGAGGCTTCCTTGCCATAGCCGTGGTGGCCGACATACGTCAGCACCTGGCGCAATTCATCAACGCCAAAGCCCGTGACATCCGCGTCGATGACGGCGTAAAGCGCCAGTTCCGCCTTGGGGTGATACCAGGTCAGCGCCCGATCATAAGGCGCAAACCCGGCGCCCGCGCCGGTCGTCCCGGTCAACCGATTGAGGCTGTTGTGGGTGCGGGCCTCGTGCTGGGAGAGCGGTTGTTTGTCCAAGCCGAGCGCCTCGCCGAGTTCGCCATCGGTCTTGGCCGTCGCGCCCCAGGCGGACAAGGGCTCGGCCAGAACCGACTCCGGCAGCCAGCGCTTGCCCTTGAGCGCCTTGCGCTGCTGGGGATCGGTCGCCACCAGCCCCAGCAAGTGCGGCGGCACGGCCGGTCGGCGCCAATACCCCGGCGGCAACGGATCGGACAACACCAGAAACGGCTGCCCGCCCGGTACGGCATAACCGTGTAGCCAGTCCGTCAACTGGGTTTCGCCAAACAGGTGGCAAACCGCCCAGGCACATTGACCGAACAGGGTGTCGCCCTTCAATGGGGTGGCGAAGGCGGTGCGAGGCACGAGTGTGATGCGGAACATCGTCATGTCAGACCTCCCAATCGTCCAGGGACAACCCCTCAACACGGCTGAATTCGGCGGTGTTGTGGGTGACCAAGGTCAAGTCGTTAGCCTTGGCGATGGCGGCGATTTGCATGTCGTAAGGACCGATTGGCGTGCCTTTACGGCTCAGCTCTGCCCGAATCTCGCCGAAGCGCAGCGCGGCTGCATCGTCGAAGGCTAGCGAACCGAAGAGACCGAGAAATCGCTGCTGTTCGGCTAGCGTCCCGCCTGGATTTTGGCTTTTCATCGCACCGTAGAAGAGTTCAGCCTTTACCACCGAACAGACAAATATCGAATCCGATGGTCGGCTATGGATGGCTCGAAATACCTTTTTCGAGCGTCCTTTCAAATAGACGATGCAGACGTTGGTATCCAATAAGAAGCTCATTCAAATGGCTCCCTGATCTCATATTCGCCTTGCGGCTCGCGTTCGGGCAGGTCGGGCAGCGATCCGTAGGTTGATTCCAGAACACCAACCGGCCATCCATTGGCGTCTTTTTCCACCGGTGATTCATCGAGTGTTTTAAAGGTCACTTCGAGTCGCCGGTGCCGCAGGTCCGCCGGAACGGCGATCAGGTCGGGCGCATCTTCGAGTATTTGTTGCACGACGGTCATACTGGCATCCTCCGCATCAAAACAGCTTTTCCGGCAGGGTAAAGGTTTCCGCGTCCAAGGCGAGATGATTGAACTGAATCTTCCCATAGCCACGCGAGCCTGACCCGCCGATACCGTCCAGGGTCAGCATTTTCAAGCCGATTTTGACCAGTTCGAGCAAGTCCTCGTCACCCGCATCGAGATTTTTGAAGCTCAGCCGAAAGCCGAACTTGGCGCCGGCCGGCACGCGCTCAGTCTGGCGTGGATTGTCGGCCACGCCGCTGATGCGATTGATGCTGTTCTCACTCTTGGCCTCGGTGTACAGGTATTTGTTGTCCTTGATGTACTGCTCGTATTCAGGGGTCAGCGAGCAATCCCAAAACGCTAGGCGGGTCGGGCCGTACTTCGCCGCCGCTTCGCCGACGTCGCCGGAAATGCCGAACAACTTGACGATGCGCTCTGCGTCTTGTTTCTGCTGACCGCTCATTTCTTGAATGTGCTTGACGGAAACTGGATTTCCGCCCACGGCTTGCACGACACCGGCGCGCCATTCCAACAAGCTACGCATCTTGCCCTTGAGGCTGGAACCGGGAATGTAAGGTTGCTGGGTATAGGGGTGCTTGATGACCGGGTTGTCCATGCCGCCGATGTGCATTTCCTCATTGCCCGCGCCGATGCGTAGGCCGGTCAAAACTTCAATCTCGCCGCTGATCTGGTTGATGGCTTTCAATTGCATGATGGCGTCCCCTTATTTCGGCCCGTGCAGTTTGTAGAAGCCCATGAAGGCTTCCATGAACAATTTGAGGTTGAAGAACACTTCCGGTTGGCCCGGCTCCAGTTGCTTCAGCAAGTCGCGCAGCAGTGTCGTGAAATTGCGGTCGACCAGTTCGCGCGAATCGGCATACGCCGCCTTGGCGTTGAGCATTTTGATCAACGGCAAATACTTGCCGCCGTATTCGGCGACCCGCTCCGCTTCCTTTAACTGGCGGATGCGTTGATCCCACATCACGATTTCGTCGTAAAAGCGGCGCAGTTGGGTGGACTTGTTTCGCCTCGGCCCACCTTCCGCGATTTTCTTTGCCATCGCCTCGGCAACATCGTCAAACAAATCCGGCGATGGCGATTTCAAAACGATGCGGCTGGTATCCAAGGGCGGACTCGGCGGCGCCGAATCGAAACCACGCCCGCCGTGCGACCCACCACGACCACCGCCTGATTGCGGACCCCGATCATTACCTCTCATAGTCATCAATGCTCTCCTTTGTCATGCCCGTTGTTGGTAAAGGTACAGATGCAGCACGATCTTGTACGCGCTCTTAAACTCGGTGATGCCCGCTACGATTTGGGTTGCAATCCGGTTGGCTAAATCTTTTCGCTGCGGCTGTTCCAACTTTTTAAGTCGCTCGGTCATCCGGTAAGTCCGATACGCCAAGCGCGAATGCCAGACCGCGTTTTCCGGCTTTTCGTGAACCGTTGCCGCCATGTCCGCCAAGGCCAGCAAGCCGTACACATAGCCCGTCGCCAGTTCGCCGCCGGACAACCGCTCGTAGTCGCGCGCCATGTTGAGCAGCCAGTCGTAGTGCGACCAAAGACCGTCAAGATCTTCCCAGCCGATGGTCTGACCGAAGACGGTCAGCGCGTCCTTGCCGAGTTCCGGCTTTCGCTCGCGCTGGTGCTGCTTCGCCGCGTCCAAGGCGTCCTCGGCGCCATCCGCCAGATAGTGAATCGGCACGGCCGGCTTGGTCATGGCCAGCCCGACGGAAAAATGAATGACCGGGTTGTGCGCCACGTAGTCGCCGAAGCGCTGGCGCATCTTGCGCGCCAGTTCAACCTGACTTTTCCAAGGTCCGATCAGGAAAAAGTCGTCGCCGCCGGCAAACACGGTGTAGGTATTGGGGTATTCGTTCTGGCATAGCCAGGGCAAATAGACCGCGAAGAAGTTGTTCACCTGCCGCGACAACGCCGCCATCTTGGCGAAGCTTTGCTCCTTGACCCCCTGCTGAAAAATGGCGCCCAGGTTGTCGATGTCGCCCTTCAGCGTGTGCAGCGCCGCGACGCCGCGAAAGTCATCGGCCGCGTCCAAGTCCTCGCAAGCGATGTGGTGCAGGGTTTTGAGATCACCCGTTTCCGGTGGATCATCACCCGTCTCCGCTGTCTCCACACCCCGGTAACGGGGATCGTCCCATTCCCGTTCCTCGAAGACCGGCACATAGCCCCGAATGTTGCGGCGGGCATAGCCATTCCACAACGCCTTGGCGCCGTCGCGATCCGGCAGGGAAAAGTCGAACATCCGCCGGACATTGCCATTTCGGACTTCCGCGCCGAACTTGCCGGAATCGCCCTCGCCGCCCGTGAAATGGACGTGATAGCCGAATATCGGCAAATCAAGCCGTTCCACGCCACCCCAGCCGCCAAGACGTTCACGGGTCAGCAGCAATCGCTGCCGATTGGCCTTGACCAGCAAACTGCCCGCGCGAATTTGGTCCGCCGCCAGTCGGCTGAGCCCTTCGCCGTCAGCCGCCGGGGCTCGGTCGTTCACCGCGCAGACCCCGAATTCGCTCTGGAAACTGTCCAAATAACTGGAGAAAACCGCCGGAGCGGGGTCAGTGCCGCAGAGGTCGAAGTGTCGGTATTTCGCACGCTCCAGATTCCGATGCAGCCGGGCCATGAGCGCGGAGAAGCGGTGCTCTCCGTCCTTCCCACGCAGAAAGTGATTGCAACTGGCCGGCTCCCAGGCCAAGCCCAAGCCGGACTCACCGTAGGCATGTTCCAGGAACCAAGCATCGAACTCGCGCTGAATCGACTGAAGCCGCTCGATGACTTCCGGCGTATGCGGCGCCACGATGAGGAACTTGCCGGCGGCGTTGATAATTTGGCTGGTGGCCGGCAGATCCAACTCGTCCAGAACCTTGAGCGCGGCGCATTCGGTAACCAGCGAGACATAAAACGACCGGCCGCGCATGAGCTTGGCGGCTTTCCTTTTTGTGTCGCCGCCACCGGCGAAAATGAATTTTTGAATCCCGAAAAAGTCACCTTGAATCAGCAGTAGCTTTTCCTCGTCCCAGTCGCCACGGCTCTTTAGATGAGCCAGCTTTTCGGCGAAGTCGTGGCCCTGATCGGCGTGATAGCGCCACAAGGCAACCGCCAACGCTGCGGCGGTTTTGGAATGGTCGTAAAGCGGAACCTCCGGCTTGACGTTGAATGCTGTGGCCGAGGGAATGGCGTGGGTGTAGGTCTGCCAAAGGGTATCGAAATGATCCAGCCACAGCGGCAGGCTTTGCCGGTGGGATTCCGGGATGCTCTTCAAGGCATCCAGAAAGCCGTCCCAGAGCGCGGCGTATTCCCGCTTCGCCGGTTCGTCGCTGTCTGGCTCGTAACCCTTGCGGGGCATGGGAAACAGACTATCCGGCGAGAGCGGACGGACTGGATAGGGGTAATCGAAACGCTCCTCGCGGGGCTTGGCTTCGTCCTCCAGACGAACCTGCTCGAACAGCGTCAGCAAGCGAGCCTGATAGTGGTTCTTGCCCGACGGCGTTTCGTCTTTCGCTTTGTTGTAGTCTTCGAACGCCTCCCTTTCGAAGCCCGACGCCACCCGATCGGCCGTGGCAATAATCCACTGCAAGAACGTTTCAGGCTTGTGATGCCGCGCGGCGGCATTGACCAGCGAATCGTCCACATCCCGCGACTTCCAATCGGCAAACGGCGCCATCGACCAGCCTTTTAGGGGCGGCAGTCCGATTTCCTCCAACCGGTCCACGGCGAGCGCGGTATAGGCGGCATGGCGATGGCTATACCAAAAGCCGCCCTCCGGCCTTTCATGTCGCGGGCAATACATCTGCAAATGGGTTTCCAGGTCGGCCCGGTCGACCGCCATCGCGGCTCGTTCGGCGAACTTGCCCAGGTCGTGAACAAACGCCGCTAACGCCATTCGGCTACCGGCTTCCAATCGTTCGACAGTCATTCCTCCTCCTCCCGATTCTCATTAACGAAAGTAATGCGCTCGGCAGCGACGGGCACACGGTAAACGGTGCGCGGACGCTGGCCAAATGGGCTGATCTGGTAATTCGCGGCATGGCGGCCCAATGCCTGCCGCAAGAGTTTGTTGACCCGGCTCTTGCGGCTGAGGAAATAGGCTTTGTCCATGCCGTACCGCAGCCCGGCGACGACGCGATCCTCGTCGCCCATCGGTCCCAATACCCGGCGATATTCGGCCAGCAGTTCGACGGCGGGCGGCATTTCCGGTACGCCATCGGCCGGACAGGGCAAACCCGCGACGCCGCGCCGTTCGCGACGCGCCAGCCAGGCGTAAAACGCGAGATCGACCGGCGGCAGGTTCACCTCGACTTCGCCGGCGACGAGGCACCGCGCCGACAGGTCAAACTCAAGCCGCGTCGGCCCGAGTTGCCGCTGCGCCGCAGCAACGCTCTCCGAAAATCGCGCCCGGCCGTTCAGCAGGTCGTCGGGAAGTCCATGACGCAGGCGGACGAAGGGTATGTCGGCCAGCACGACGTTGGCCTCGCGGGCGTCGAGCGGCCGTTGATCCGGCGGCGCGGCATAGATGACTTGGGAATACGGGGTGGGATAGAAAAATTCGGGATGGGATTCGAACGGCGGGTCGACCAACACATGCGACAAGCGGTCGCCGGGCCGGCCGAACAAGGACAAGGCGTAGCCGGCGAAAAAGCCGAGGGTCTTGCGGCCGCCGGCGATGGAGACATGCAGGCTGGCCGATTCGTCGGCGGTGAGCCGCCGGACCCATTCGGTAATGCCATCGGCGGCGGCTTGGTTGTCGTGCTGATTGCGGATGTCCCGCAACGGCTGACCGGCGGCATCGCTCAGGGTGTGCAGGTGGTCGACGCCGAAGCGGATCGGCGGCAGGGCATAGTCGCGGCACAGGCGGCGAAACCAACCGGGCGTCTCGCTGACGAGTTGCAGCCGGGCGCGCTCGACGCCTTCGACGGTCGACAGGACATACACGTCGGTGGGCAGGCCGTCCGGGCCCTCGCGGTGCAGGGCGTAGACGGTTTCGGTCACGACCTGCGGGGTCAGGCCGGTGATGCATAACAGGTGGCGGCGGGTTGCGGCGGCAGTCATCGGGGCTTTTCAGTCGAGGTGTGCGATCCGCCCATGATGCCGCCTCGGGCTGCGCTAGGTCTGGCCTGGCAAGCTTGCGGCGCGGATGCGATAGCGCCCCAAGCCCATGGTGGCGCCTTTGCCGGCATGCAGCCATTGACCAATCCAGAGATACGGCCAGAACTGGGCCGCGGCGCGGCCGTCGAGGGACATGTGGCCGAGCAGTCCGCCCATCTGCATGGTGGTCTTCTGCCGGTTGGAATAGCGGGTCCAGTCGTACCAGGACAACTGCCGGTCGATGAGATCAACAGCCTTGGCGGCGCGCGTGAGGCCGGCGAAGTCGGTTTCCAGCGGCGTGTCGGTATGAAAGTAACTGAGCATGGACACCCGCCGCAGCAAGGCGCTGAACAGGTCGCTGAACTGAAAGTCGTTGGCGCCGACCAAGCGATCCTCGCGGCGCAACCGCAGCGGGGTCAGGAGGTCGATGTCGATGCGCTCAGGAACGGCGGGAATCTCGGGTGTCCGCGCGGCATCCAACCGCAACGGTTGGCCGTCGCCGAACACGCGGTTCGGCTGGGTTACGTCGGTAACGGAATGTTGGACGATTTCGGACAAGGTAAATGTCTGGCGCCGGCCACCAATGCCGAGTTCGGCGGCTTGACCGAGCGAATGGACCAGATACGGTAGATACTGAACGGAACGTCCGACCAACGTGACGCCTAACGGAAATGGCGAACCACGCCGTTTGGGGTCGATGCCGAGTATGTAAGGATGCGGAACACTGTTGTAGCCGCGCATTTTTCCGCTGTCGGCCGGCGGCGGGGTCTCGAAAAGGTAGGGGTAACTACAGGTTCGGTACAGCAGGCAGGCGGGACAGGCGGTGTCGCGGACGACGCAAACGGTTCGCTTGAGCGCCCAACCGAGCGCGCCACGCCAAGCGGAGCCGGAATATTCCGGCAGGGAAAGGGGTTCTTGAAATTGAAAGCGGAATTCGAGAACAGTCAGCGGGAGCAGGAACGGGGCGACATCAGGCGACACGCAATCTCCTTGTTCTTTTATGCGTTTACGACCTAACCATTCAAGTCGATTTTTGCTGATTCCGTAGGGGTTGGCAAGCTTGTCGGCGGTCGCGCGTCAGCGAACTCACGCAACGGCGTATCGCTCGTGGGACTGTTCACCGGTGATCCGCGCGGAATGGCCGGTACGACCAGATCATCGATGATTCGTCGGTGGCCGTTCGTGGTTCGACTTAGCAACCCGCTTGCCTGAATCCGCTCGTGAGCGACGAAAAATACCGCCAGTACGCTGGCACGTCGGGTGGGCGGCGTGAATGCGGGTAACAAAAGGCCACGCAACGAACCAACAGCTTTTACAGCGGTTGGGCGGGCTTCGATGAGGTCGGGGGAAGAGAAATGGAGGCTGAGGTCGGAATCGAACCGGCGTACACGGCTTTGCAGGCCGCTGCATGACCATTCTGCCACTCAGCCAGAGATCGGAAAAACAAAAGCCGCGACGGGCGCGGCCTTGAAATTCGATTGGAGCGGGAAACGAGACTCGAACTCGCGACCCCAACCTTGGCAAGGTTGTGCTCTACCAACTGAGCTATTCCCGCGTGCTTCCTAGTCCAACAATGTTATCCGTGGCTGCCTGGCTTGTCAAGCGGCGGTCCTTGCGGTCGGCGTGATGAAAAACCGGGACGGCGGCGCGCAGGTAGATGGTCATGGACCACAACGTCAGCAACGCGGACAACCAAAGCAGAATTTGGCCGGCCATGAGCAACGGTTCATGCCACACATCCATCGCGAGTAGGAGCACCACGATGGCCAGCATTTGCGCCGTGGTCTTCCACTTGCCGAGATTCGACACCTCGACTTTTTTCCGCTCGCCCACTTCCGCCATCCACTCGCGTAACGAGGTGATGGTGATTTCCCGGCCGACGATGATGGTGATGGCAATGGCGTTAAGGGCGGTTGGATCGGCCTGAAGAATCAGCAGCAGCGCACTAACGACCATCAATTTGTCCGCCACCGGGTCAAGAAATGCCCCGAAGCGGGTTGCCAGGTCCATGCGCCGGGCCAGGTAGCCGTCCAGCCAATCGGTGGCGCCGGCCAACGCGAAGATGGCGGCGCAAATCGCGTGAGCGTCAGCGATCGGCAGGTAGAACAGCACGACCAGTACTGGAATCAGCGCAATGCGCAGCAAGGTCAGGTAGGTCGGCAAATTAAGTTCCATCTTTACGAATCCCGGTCATGAAAGTTGTCATAAATACGTTGTGCCAATTGATGGCTGATTCCCTCGACGCTGCCTAGCGCATCGACACCCGCGCGAGTGACTTCCCTCAGACCGCCGAACTGACGCAGCAGTTGCTGACGGCGCTTGGGACCCAACCCCGGAATACCTTCCAGCGACGATTGCTGCTTGGCCTTGGCGCGACGCTGCCGATGCCCGGTGATGGCAAATCGGTGAGCCTCGTCGCGAATCTGCTGGATCAGCAACAACGCCGGCGAATGCGGCGACAGCACCAGCGGCGCGCCCCAACCGGCCGGAAACAAGTTTTCCATACCGGGCTTGCGATCGGGCCCCTTGGCGACGCCGACAATGCGAATTTCACTCAGGTCCATGGCCGCCAGGGTGTCCTTGACGGCTTTGACCTGCCCTTTGCCGCCGTCAATGAACAGTATGTCCGGCGCTTCGTATTCACCCTGCTTGATGCGCTGGTAGCGGCGCCCGACCGCCTGGGCCAGGGCCGCGTAGTCGTCGCCGCCGACGACACCTTGAATGTTGAAGCGGCGATAGGCCGACTTGACCGGGCCTTGCCGATCGAACACCACGCAGGAGGCAACGGTTTGGTCGCCTTGGGTGTGGCTGATATCGAAACATTCCAAGCGGCGCGGGGTGACGCCGCCGCACAGTTCCTCGCCAAGCGCGAGGAAGCGGGCGTGCAAGTCGCGACGGTTGGCCAGTTTCGCGGCCAGCGCGTTGTCGGCGTTGGTCAACGCCAATTGGACTCGCTTTTGGCGCTCGCCGCGCGATCTTGGGGAAATTTGTACGCCATGACCGGCGTGATTAGTCAGCGCTTCTTCGACAATCTCGCCGTCCGGCAAGGGATGACTGACCAGGATTTCGCGCGGAATCGGCTTGCCGAGGTAGTACTGACCGATGAACGCCTGGAGTATGCCGCCGGGCTCGTGCTCATCGACCATGGCCGGGAAGAACGCCCGATCACCGATCTGCTGGCCAGCGCGGACGAACACCATCTGCACGCAAGCGACGCTGCCTTCGATGGCACAGGCAATGATATCGAGATCCCCCTGTTCGCCGTGAACCGCCTGCTTGGCGAGCACCGTTCGCAGCGTGGCAATCTGGTCGCGATAACGGGCCGCGCGCTCGAAATCCAAGGCGGCGGAGGCGGTTTCCATTCGAGAGACTAATTCGTTAATGAGACGACTGCCGTCGCCATCGAGAAACATGATCGTATCACGAACATCCTGGGCGTAGGCATCGGCATCGATCAAACCGACACAAGGCGCGGTGCAACGCTCGATCTGGTATTCCAGGCAAGGGCGGGTTCGATTCTCGTAGAACGAATCGCGGCACTGCCGCACCGGAAACACCTTCTGCAACAGCTTTAAGCTGTCACGCACCGCCAGGGCGCTGGGATAGGGACCGAAATAGCGGCCTTGCTTAGCCTTGGCGCCGCGATGAAACGACAGGCGCGGAAACTCCTGATGCGTCGACACATAGATCGACGGATAGCTCTTGTCGTCGCGCAGGGTGATGTTATAGCGCGGCTTGTGCCGCTTGATCAGCTGGCTTTCCAGCAGCAGCGCCTCGGCCTCGGTATGGGTGACGCTGACATCAATAGCGCGGATTCGGCCGACCATCGCCCGCTGCTTGGGCGAGGCATCGCGCGATGAGAAATAACTAGCGACCCGCTTGCGCAGGTTCTTGGCCTTACCGACGTAAATGACCTCGCCGCGCTCATA